>CAXFZR010000372.1:0-18062 GCA_964007535.1 Brachyptera risi
ACCCAATATAAATAGAAGATATCGACTGCCGCGCGGCGCCGTATATAATGATCATTTTCATTAATAACAATAACATGACTATTTTTTATTTTTCATTTTATTTAGTCCAAAGATTCGCACATGGTACAAATATAGGAAATATAAAAACTTACAACTAGATATGAAAATGAGGAGACAGAGAGATATGATTTAAGAAGACAGAATGATATTATATAGGACTATGCTATGATGCAATGATTGTCTAACTCTAGTGTGACTTCGAAGTAAAGAATTCATTGAGGACCTAGGGTTCTGGAGTAGGAAAAATTTCAGGTTGTATTTGATAGATGGAAGTTTGGTGAGGCTAGTTTTATGGGCAGGTAGTTTAAATGTAGAAATAAATGGCAAGAATCATATAGATCCTATAAAACTTGTTAAAACATGAATTCCTAAATGGTTGTGCCAAGATGGAGAGGGCTGTGTGTGAAAAAAGCGTGGACAAACTAATAAGAGTCAATAATTAATAACAATATTCTATGACCGTGAGGTGACAACTAACCACCCTAGTCATAACACAAGTATGTTTAGTAATTACCAATTTTTTAATTGGTTTCATAATTCAATACGATTACCTAATCGATATATATTGTTAGGATTTACCTAACTGTTTAAAGAAGGCAGTTCTTATAACTATAATATTATATAGATGGCCATGACAGGCAGTCATGGCAACATTGTATTGTTGGATTGTGTTATTAGGAGAGAGTTTTTTATTGGAAAAACATTGTGATTTACTTCTTACAAATACAGATATAATTATGTTCTACAACGTTTTATTCTATATTAATTGTCCTTGTTACCCCTAAACGTAGCAAGTGGGGGCTCGTCCTTTTAATTCGCATACCGTAAGTGATATTGCCGTGAAGTTGTTTAGAAAGTGTTGTGAAAGTGCTTAGAAGTGTGTAGTGCAGTTTCGTGTCTACATGTGGTTATTTTCTAAAGTACAGACAATATTATGAATAAATATAGTGTGGAAAGTGATAATGCAGCCAGGGAGTTCGATGAAGAGACCATACCGTTAGACTTATTATGTATGATGGGAAGGTGCCAAGAGATAAACAATACAGGTTTTATAACTGCATTGAGGGTGACATGTGAATCATTGTCTGAGGTGCGATTTGAGCCACCAAGTTTTTCACCACCACCACTTCCACTTTCACCACCGCCGTCAATCCCTGCTCGTTCACGACCAGAGGTCCTCCTGGGTGGTCAAGGAACACAGTGTAGTGTAGTTCAAGCACTGAAACTGGAACTACCGACATTTAGTGGTTCGTCAGACCGACTCTCTCCGATGAAATTCCTGGAGGAGATAGAACGCTACGCGGGCGCTGCGAGGAAAAACCACCAGTGGCTTCTCAGTGAGGTACTACCATTAAATTTAGTGGGTGACGCGGGAAGGTGGTGGCAGTGCCGTGGAGGCTACTCCATGTGGGAAGTTTTTCAGAGAGATTTTGAAAAAACATTTGGAGAACCAGATAGAATACGTCGTCTGTGCCGGGAGTTGGACTCGAGGACCCAGCACGTTGACGAGGAGTTCGGGTCCTTCGTAAGGGTCATAGCTGCGTACTATGACCGAATAGGGAAATTAGTCCCGGAAGAAGAGAAGGTACAGAGGGTACTTGCACAAGCCAACCCCTTCACACGCCACCTGCTGCTAGGCCGGACTTCCAGGTCACTTCGTGATCTAGAGGATAGTGGGCCCGAGATCAGAGAATTAAATTGGAGGAACAACAGCTATGTTCCACCTCCTCTTCCTACATATACCATGGAAAGTGATCTAGCCTACTGGCCTGCGTATAACACACCTCCTCCCTTGAATCAGTACACCAGTCCACCTACTACAAACCACAAGATTTCGGGTCATGTTCCTGATTCAGCTGGCACAATAAATCCCAACGATGTCTGTAACCGATGCAAAGGATCCGGACATTGGTCACGTCAATGCCCAACTCCAAAAGCATCTCCGCCATCATCGTCTCCAGCAGTGTCGGGAAACGGGCGACGGTGAGCCCTAATCCTGCGGGGTCTCACGTTCGATCCGTTTGGCAGGACAAATTACCATTATCTAAGTTCCCCTTCATTCTTATCACGGTTGGGAATCGACAACTAAGGGCACTTTTGGACACTGGATCATGCATCAGTTTAATGGGAGAATCAGGAATGCATGCAGCGGCAGCAGTGGGAGTTAAGCCTTGCAACATCAACAGAATTCTTCGCATGGCTTCCGGTGAAGAAGTGATAGCTTCAGCCCAGTTACGTGTTCCCATTTCTTGGTCAGGAGGTCAAAGGCGACACCGATTCTTATACTTACCAAACTTGTCGGAGACCGTTATTCTTGAGCGTGATTTTTTGGAGGTAACAGGAATCTCCATCCACACCAAAGAAGGTGGTTGGTCTGTAGGTTCCTCCAGCCAGCAAGTAATACCGTTTGTGACTGCAAGACGTCAGGTTAACGACAGAGACTTCACCCACAACAGGGATATTCAGAGTCTAAACCTTAATACCTTGTTTTCTGATGCAGACACAGCCTCTCCCACCCGTTATCCAGCACCTCCCTGTACACAACCGTGTATTCTTATCACCCCAACACTTTCAGTGAAGCCCTCGCGTGACAGTCAAATTGAGGATATCGTCGAGGCTTGGCGATTTATCCTTCAAAGTTCGCGGCCGACAGCTCCAGTTGATTCCAGACCGTACACTGAGGTAAGAGAGCTACAGCTTCACGATGCAGTTGCAGATGTAGGAGCACACCTTGATTGCAACTCACCTGTCGTAACACCAAATGTGCTAAATGTTGCTTCCACTGAATCATCTTCTGCTACTCTAACTTCAATAGGTAGTCAGTGTCCAGAATTAGCACGTTCTTCTGTTGCAAAGATTTTGGATAAATTCTCAGCCATTTTCACCCCCAAACCGGGTGCTACTTCTTTAGTTCAACACCAGATTGACACTTCTGATAATGCTCCATATAGAAGTAAACTTCGCCCAGTAAATAAGAAAAAAAGAGAAATAACGGACGAACTTATTGATTCCCCTCTTGCTGACGGTATTATCGAACCTTCACAAAGTAATTGGGCATCGGCACCGGTTTTAGTTCCTAAGAAAAACGGAAGTTATCGATTAGCGGTACATTATAGGGAAGTTAACAAACGGACTAAGGTTCCAGTGTACCCAATGCCTACGACTAAATGGATATTAGCACAATTAGGAACCTCGCAGTGGTTTTCTTCAGTAGACTTATCCCAAGGCTTTCATCAAATCCAAATGCACCCAGATGATTGCTACAAAACTGCTTTTGTATGTCATAGAGGTTCATTCCAATATACCCACATGCCCTTTGGTCTAGCAGGAAGCCCAGCTCGATTCCAGGAACTTATGGACAAGGTGCTAGGAGATCTGAAATATAAGTGTGCCATGCCCTTTATGGACGATGTTGTCATCTTCTCGCCTACGGCGCAGAAACATGTTCATGATATTGAGGCTGTACTAGCCAAATTACAAGGTGCGGGGCTAACCATCAATCCTAAAAAAGTTCAACTGTTTCAACAATCACTTAAATTCTTAGGACATGTTATTAGTCCAGGAGCGTGTAGTCCTGATCCAGACAAGGTAAAATCAGTTAGGGAATATCCCCGTCCCACAAAGATAAAGGAATTACAAAGCTTTCTTGGACTTGTTGGGTATTATCGCCCTTTTCTACCTGGTATGGCACAAGACTCGCTTCCTCTCACCAATCTTACCCGGAAGAACACTCGTTGGCATTGGGGTGAAAAACAGGAGTCGGCATTTACTTCACTTATCGAGGGTTTAGTGAATGCGACTTCTCTAGCTTTGCCAAATCTTACTAAACCATTTTCAGTGGAAACGGACGCTAGTGGTTTGGGAATTGGAGCAGTTCTTCTACAGGATTTTAAAGGGTCTCCAAGACCAGTCGAGTACATAAGTAGGCAACTTACCGCACACGAGAAGAACTATACGGTACAAGAGATGGAATGTCTAGCAGTTGTTTGGGCATTGGATAAATTTAGGCCGTATTTGGAATATACGCACTTTGACGTGTTTTGTGATCATTCATCACTATCATGGATGTTTCGTACTGACCTAGCATCAAGTCGAGTACGAAGATGGGTGCTTCGTTTGCAAGGGTACGACTGTACAATAAAATTTCGTAAGGGAAGCACTAATTTACCAGCAGATGCCCTTAGCAGAGCACCGGTTTCAGATATTTCGACACCAAACCTATCTTATGCTGAGTTGCTTTTTCCAATCTCGGTTGTAGATCCCATACACTCAGTTTGTTTTGAAGAGAATGAAACAAATGTTATGGTCGGGGCAATCGAAGAGCTGGATATATCAGTTCTTACTGATACACCGATGCTAATAGACTTACAAAAGGGTGACGAAGACCTAAACTGTTTAGTGAAGTTTCTACAGGAAGAGGTAACACCTGCAAACCCTCGCATCGCTTCGTGGGTGAAGGCGGTTTCTAATAGTAGTTATTTGACTGAAACAGGTCTACTCGTGCGTCGTGTTGGAGGTAAACCTGGCACAGATGAGTCAACTTATACCAGAATCTGGTTGCCGAAGAGTCTTAGGGAGTTGGTGTTGAAAGTGGAACATGACCATCCTCTTAGCGGTCATGGGGGATTCTTCCGTACGTTGAAAAAGGTTCAACAGACCTATGTCTGGATGGGTATGCGTACTGACATCGCAAGATATGTGCGTTCATGTGTGTCATGCCAAACAGTAAAACCGAATCGTCTGAAGCCAACTTGAAAAATGGACAGCAGACTCCCTGGCGATCCATTTTCAGAATTAAGTGCTGACTTAGTAGGACCACTTCCAACGTCACGAAACCACAATAAATATCTCCTTGTGGTCGTGGACAAGTTCACTAAGTATGTAGAAGCTTTCCCACTACGCAATGCTACAGCTTCATCCATTGTTCCTCGTATGGTCGAACTGTTCTCCCGACATGGTTTTCCATTAAGTATCTCTTCAGATAATGGCAAACCTTTCGTGAGCGACATTTGGAAAGGTGTGTTGTCAGCAATGAGCATAGTAGAACGTCATTCGGTGCCATATCGTCCTTGTGGGCAGGCTGTGGAAAGGTACAACGGTACTTTGAAGGATTCCCTCAAAGCTTACTGCCAAGACCATCGCGACTGGGACACGCATCTCCAGGAAATCCTGTTCGCTCTTCGTTCTTCAGAAGCGCAGTGACTGGATACACTCCCTCATTTTTAACCTACGGACGTGAACTCCGAACTCCATGGAAAATCAATAACGAAGAAGAAAGAGACGTCAAGGATGACGATGTTCACGAATTTGCAGCCAACCTACACAATAGATTGTCAGAAGCGCGTGATTTTGCCAGGACCACCATGCAAAAACATCACGAGGTAGCAAAAATGACGTACGACGCACACCGCAATGAAACTAACTTTTCAGTGAACGAGCTGGTGTGGAGAGAGAAACATGTCCTCAGTAATGCTGGTATGGGCATTGCAGGTAGTCTGGCTCCGAAACGCAATGGACCATTTCGCATCGTACGCTGCATTGGCAACAACGTTTTCGACCTGATAGACCAGGAATCAGGCCAACCTGCAGGACGAGCCAATGCAGATCAGCTTCTTCGTTGGGAGCCTCGACCAGACTGGGCGAAAGGACCGGGTCCAGGTTCAGCGCCAGCTGTACGACCTGCTCCACCGTGTACGAGGACAGACCATCCGTACAACCTCCGAAACTGTGTACTTAACGTTAAGGGGGGGAGAATGTTAGGATTTACCTAACTGTTTAAAGAAGGCAGTTCTTATAACTATATTATTATATAGATGGCCATGACAGGCAGTCATGGCAACATTGTATTGTTGGATTGTGTTATTAGGAGAGAGTTTTTTATTGGAAAAACATTGTGATTTACTTCTTACAAATACAGATATAATTATGTTCTACAACGTTTTATTCTATATTAATTGTCCTTGTTACCCCTGAACGTAGCAATATATATATATATATATATATATATATATATATATATATATATATATATATATATATATATATATATATATATATATATATATATATATATATATATATATATATATATATATATGTATATATATGAATACATAAATATATATATTTTCATCAACTTTATTTTCGGAGTAATTAGATTACTTTTGAAGTCAAACTACCACAAATCTCGCGAGCTAATTATTAGTTAGTCGCAGATTTTCTTCTGGCAATAATTCAATGATTAAGATAAATCTATGCTTTACTTAATCGCATATGTTGATTCCCAAGTTCTGATTCCTGCGTCTTGCTATACCGGAGGTTCCGATCGACCGTCTCCCCCATGCATCAGCACTACCGGACATGGGTGTCGATCTGCACTGTGCGGAACCGCAATATGGACTATATTTACTTTTGCCAGTTATTTGCTCGGTTAGTCTAAATATAAATTGCACGGTATCTAATGAGAGAAACCGCATGGCTCACTTGCGAGCAACTCTTGAACTGTAAAGCCATGCACCATGTGCACATCTGAGTTTAGTTGATCTAATTGATGTCACGATCCGGTATGAGACAGGGTCGGAGATGTCGACAAGGAGAAAAGAAGCATTTACGAGCCAACGACCCCGAAACAATCTTGTCAACATTGAGGTGAGGACTTCTGGTTGGAGAAAAGAAGGGGCACCATCCCAACACTTGATGTAAGTGATTCAATCTTAGTGGTAGTTCAGCTCCTCGATAAAAGCGGTTTAGTATCCATCTTCAGAGATCATTCATATTCAAGTAAACAGTTAAAGATACATATTTTCTCAACATTTTTCCTATTTCATTAGTAATTTTGTTGGTATTTGAATTGATTTGGATTTAATTATTATCATTATTTTCTCTCCTAATTTCATACTACATATTCTATTCCTGATCATTACCCATTCTTCCATCTTGTTATCTGTGATCACATGTTTTGTATCTTGTTATCTGTGATCACATGTTTTGTATCTTGTTGTTCTGTTATTATTCTGTGTCGTATCGGCAACCTGAATGTGGGCAGTAATTTAAATACAGATGATGGGCCTACTCTTTCTGCTCCATGTCACCATTCTACACGACACATTCCTTCTCTTGACATGCAATATAGTGCGTACACAATGATTACGTCACCATTCTACACGACACATTCCTTCTCTTGGCATGCAATATAGTGCGTACACAATGATTACGTCACCATTCTACACGACACATTCCTTCTCTTGACATGCAATATAGTGCGTACAGAATGATTACGTCACCATTCTACACGACACATTCCTTCTCTTGACATGCAATATAGTGCGTACACAATGATTACGTCACCATTCTACACGACACATTCCTTCTCTTGTCATGCAATATAGTGCGTACACAATGATTACGTCACCATTCTACACGACACATTCCTTCTCTTGACATGCAATATAGTGCGTACACAATGATTACGTCACCATTCTACACGACACATTCCTTCTCTTGACATGCAATATAGTGCGTACACAATGATTACGTCACCATTCTACACGACACATTCCTTCTCTTTACATGCAATATAGTGCGTACACAATGATTACGTCACCATTCTACACGACACATTCCTTCTCTTGTCATGCAATATAGTGCGTACACAATGATTACGTCACCATTCTACACGACACATTCCTTCTCTTGACATGCAATATAGTGCGTACACAATGATTACGTCACCATTCTACACGACACATTCCTTCTCTTGACATGCAATATAGTGCGTACACAATGATTACGTCATCAGTCTACACGACACATTCCTTCTCTTGACATGCGATATAGTGCGTACACAATGATTACGTCACCATTCTACACGACACATTCCTTCTCTTGACATGCAATATAGTGCGTACACAATGATTACGTCACCATTCTACACGACACATTCCTTCTCTTGACATGCAATATAGTGCGTACACAATGATTACGTCACCATTCTACACGACACATTCCTTCTCTTGACATGCAATATGGTGCGTACACAATGATTACGTCACCATTCTACACGACACATTCCTTCTCTTGACATGCAATATAGTGCGTACACAATGATTACGTCACCATTCTACACGACACATTCCTTCTCTTGACATGCAATATAGTGCGTACACAATGATTACGTCACCATTCTACACGACACATTCCTTCTCTTGACATGCAATATGGTGCGTACACAATGATTACGTCACCATTCTACACGACACATTCCTTCTCTTTACATGCAATATAGTGCGTACACAATGATTACGTCACCATTCTACACGACACATTCCTTCTCTTTACATGCAATATAGTGCGTACACAATGATTACGTCACCATTCTACACGACACATTCCTTCTCTTGACATGCAATATAGTGCGTACACAATGATTACGTCATCATTCTACACGACACATTCCTTCTCTTGACATGCAATATAGTGCGTACACAATGATTACGTCATCATTCTACACGACACATTCCTTCTCTTGACATGCAATATAGTGCGTACACAATGATTACGTCACCATTCTACACGACACATTCCTTCTCTTGACATGCAATATGGTGCGTACACAATGATTACGTCACCATTCTACACGACACATTCCTTCTCTTTACATGCAATATAGTGCGTACACAATGATTACGTCATCATTCTACACGACACATTCCTTCGCTTGACATGCAATATGGTGCGTACACAATGATTACGTCACCATTCTACACGACACATCCCTTCTCTTGACATGCAATATAGTGCGTACACAATGATTACGTCACCATTCTACACGACACATTCCTTCTCTTGACATGCAATATAGTGCGTACACAATGATTACGTCACCATTCTACACGACACATTCCTTCTCTTGACATGCAATATAGTGCGTACACAATGATTACGTCACCATTCTACACGACACATTCCTTCTCTTGACATGCAATATAGTGCGTACACAATGATTACGTCACCATTCTACACGACACATTCCTTCTCTTGACATGCAATATAGTGCGTACACAATGATTACGTCACCATTCTACACGACACATTCTATCTCTTGACATGCAATATAGTGCGTACACAATGATTACGTCACCATTCTACACGACACATTCCTTCTCTTGTCATGCAATATAGTGCGTACACAATGATTACGTCACCATTCTACACGACACATTCTATCTCTTGACATGCAATATAGTGCGTACACAATGATTACGTCACCATTCTACACGACACATTCCTTCTCTTGACATGCAATATAGTGCGTACACAATGATTACGTCACCATTCTACACGACACATTCCTTCTCTTGACATGCAATATAGTGCGTACACAATGATTACGTCATCATTCTACACGACACATTCCTTCTCTTGACATGCAATATAGTGCGTACACAATGATTACGTCACCATTCTACACGACACATTCCTTCTCTTGTCATGCAATATAGTGCGTACACAATGATTACGTCATCATTCTACACGACACATTCCTTCTCTTGTCATGCAATATAGTGCGTACACAATGATTACGTCATCATTCTACACGACACATTCCTTCTCTTGTCATGCAATATAGTGCGTACACAATGATTACGTCACCATTCTACACGACACATTCCTTCTCTTGACATGCAATATAGTGCGTACACAATGATTACGTCACCATTCTACACGACACATTCCTTCTCTTGACATGCAATATAGTGCGTACACAATGATTACGTCACCATTCTACACGACACATTCCTTCTCTTGACATGCAATATAGTGCGTACACAATGATTACGTCATCATTCTACACGACACATTCCTTCTCTTGACATGCAATATAGTGCGTACACAATGATTACGTCATCATTTCTCACGACACATTCCTTCTCTTGACATGCAATATAGTGCGTACACAATGATTACGTCATCATTCTACACGACACATTCCTTCTCTTGTCATGCAATATAGTGCGTACACAATGATTACGTCACCATTTCTCACGACACATTCCTTCTCTTGACATGCAATATAGTGCGTACACAATGATTACGTCATCATTCTACACGACACATTCCTTCTCTTGACATGCAATATAGTGCGTACACAATGATTACGTCATCATTTCTCACGACACATTCCTTCTCTTGACATGCAATATAGTGCGTACACAATGATTACGTCATCATTCTACACGACACATTCCTTCTCTTGTCATGCAATATAGTGCGTACACAATGATTACGTCACCATTTCTCACGACACATTCCTTCTCTTGACATGCAATATAGTGCGTACACAATGATTACGTCATCATTCTACACGACACATTCCTTCTCTTGACATGCAATATAGTGCGTACACAATGATTACGTCACCATTCTACACGACACATTCCTTCTCTTGTCATGCAATATAGTGCGTACACAATGATTACGTCACCATTCTACACGACACATTCCTTCTCTTGACATGCAATATAGTGCGTACACAATGATTACGTCACCATTCTACACGACACATTCCTTCTCTTGTCATGCAATATAGTGCGTACACAATGATTACGTCACCATTCTACACGACACATTCCTTCTCTTGACATGCAATATAGTGCGTACACAATGATTACGTCATCATTCTACACGACACATTCCTTCTCTTGTCATGCAATATAGTGCGTACACAATGATTACGTCACCATTCTACACGACACATTCCTTCTCTTGTCATGCAATATAGTGCGTACACAATGATTACGTCACCATTCTACACGACACATTCCTTCTCTTGACACGCAATATAGTGCGTACACAATGATTACGTCACCATTCTACACGACACATTCCTTCTCTTGACATGCAATATAGTGCGTACACAATGATTACGTCACCATTCTACACGACACATTCCTTCTCTTGTCATGCAATATAGTGCGTACACAATGATTACGTCACCATTCTACACGACACATTCCTTCTCTTGACATGCAATATAGTGCGTACACAATGATTACGTCACCATTCTACACGACACATTCCTTCTCTTGTCATGCAATATAGTGCGTACACAATGATTACGTCACCATTCTACACGACACATTCCTTCTCTTGACATGCAATATAGTGCGTACACAATGATTACGTCACCATTCTACACGACACATTCCTTCTCTTGTCATGCAATATAGTGCGTACACAATGATTACGTCACCATTCTACACGACACATTCCTTCTCTTGTCATGCAATATAGTGCGTACACAATGATTACGTCACCATTCTACACGACACATTCCTTCTCTTGACATGCAATATAGTGCGTACACAATGATTACGTCATCATTCTACACGACACATTCCTTCTCTTGTCATGCAATATAGTGCGTACACAATGATTACGTCACCATTCTACACGACACATTCCTTCTCTTGACATGCAATATAGTGCGTACACAATGATTACGTCACCATTCTACACGACACATTCCTTCTCTTGTCATGCAATATAGTGCGTACACAATGATTACGTCACCATTCTACACGACACATTCCTTCTCTTGTCATGCAATATAGTGCGTACACAATGATTACGTCACCATTCTACACGACACATTCCTTCTCTTGACATGCAATATAGTGCGTACACAATGATTACGTCACCATTCTACACGACACATTCCTTCTCTTGTCATGCAATATAGTGCGTACACAATGATTACGTCACCATTCTACACGACACATTCCTTCTCTCGACATGCAATATAGTGCGTACACAATGATTACGTCATCATTCTACACGACACATTCCTTCTCTTGTCATGCAATATAGTGCGTACACAATGATTACGTCACCATTCTACACGACACATTCCTTCTCTTGACATGCAATATAGTGCGTACACAATGATTACGTCATCATTCTACACGACACATTCCTTCTCTTGTCATGCAATATAGTGCGTACACAATGATTACGTCACCATTCTACACGACACATTCCTTCTCTTGTCATGCAATATAGTGCGTACACAATGATTACGTCACCATTCTACACGACACATTCCTTCTCTTGACATGCAATATAGTGCGTACACAATGATTACGTCATCATTCTACACGACACATTCCTTCTCTTGTCATGCAATATAGTGCGTACACAATGATTACGTCACCATTCTACACGACACATTCCTTCTCTTGACATGCAATATAGTGCGTACACAATGATTACGTCATCATTCTACACGACACATTCCTTCTCTTGACATGCAATATAGTGCGTACACAATGATTACGTCACCATTCTACACGACACATTCCTTCTCTTGACATGCAATATAGTGCGTACACAATGATTACGTCACCATTCTACACGACACATTCCTTCTCTTGACATGCAATATAGTGCGTACACAATGATTACGTCACCATTCTACACGACACATTCCTTCTCTTGACATGCAATATAGTGCGTACACAATGATTACGTCACCATTCTACACGACACATTCCTTCTCTTGACATGCAATATAGTGCGTACACAATGATTACGTCATCATTCTACACGACACATTCCTTCTCTTGTCATGCAATATAGTGCGTACACAATGATTACGTCACCATTCTACACGACACATTCCTTCTCTTGTCATGCAATATAGTGCGTACACAATGATTACGTCACCATTCTACACGACACATTCCTTCTCTTGACATGCAATATAGTGCGTACACAATGATTACGTCATCATTCTACACGACACATTCCTTCTCTTGACATGCAATATAGTGCGTACACAATGATTACGTCACCATTCTACACGACACATTCCTTCTCTTGACATGCAATATAGTGCGTACACAATGATTACGTCACCATTCTACACGACACATTCCTTCTCTTGACATGCAATATAGTGCGTACACAATGATTACGTCATCATTTGAGAAAAATGTAGTTTTTGTATTCTGTTCGAAAGTAGTTGAAACACAAGACATAACCCTGAAACCCGACTAACTGATGGTTAGTGATGATATTCATTCATCTAATTTCAGGGAAAACTGGAAATCATCGCAATTCCAGAAATTATAAATGAATGAATGAACCGAGACGCGTGGCCGAGTGGTAACACACTGAACCGTCATTCGGGAGATCATGGTTCGATTCCCGCCATGGTCGACCATCCTGACAGGGCTTTTCGTGGTTTCCTTCTGTCGTTCAGGTTGATTTACTGGGATGGTTCCTCAACAACAGGCCACGACCGACTCCTTCCCACCATCCAAAACACCTGCTAAAATAACCTTCCATCTCATCATCCCATCATCTCATTCATCATCCACCGACGCCAATAGATCTCAATCATCAGTAGAGTGCTTCGTTGAACCCAATATAAATGAATAAAACAAAATCAACACACGTTTGAGACAGTTTTCGAGGGTTGAGCAGGCGGAATCCTTGGAGTGAGTCCATCATGTTCCAGTCACGTGACACGACGAGTAGCAACGTCTGTCCAGAACTTGGCACAGAGATAGGACATGTTGTTTTTCTCTCTGCAAGCAGTCAGGAACTGGGTCAAACGACGCTCCGAGACGTACTATAGAATGCGCACGACGTTATTCGAGTTTTACGTATTCTCATTTCAGCCCATTTATAGATAGTTCATAATTCATTCCTCGAAGAAATTCATGTTTTTAAGCTATCGTGGGTCGAGCAACCAATCGTTGTCATGAAAATAAAGATAGGTGGGATATGAACAGAGATTGTAACGCCGGGCACATGTAGCTCAGTTGCTAACGCACTTATATGTGATCTGGGAGGTGAGGGCATATCGGACCTGGTTCGATCCCCATCACCGTCCATCTTTACAGGAGTTTCTCGTGGTTTCTCTCTGTAGTCTAGGCTAATGCCGGGATGGTTCCTACAATAGAGGCCACGACCGCTTCCTTCCCAATATTCTCACCATCACCTGAGAAATCTTCATCGCATCATCTCATTAATCATTCACCGACGCCAATAGATCTCATTTATCATTGCAGTGCGTCGTTCAACTCAATATTAATTACGGTAGGCCTGAATGAAAGAACATGTTGAAACATGTTATCTCACCCCTATACAGTCAAGCCAGCATTACAGGCTTTGTAGGGGTTTATGATGAATGTTTCATGCAATGATGTATTCAACGTGTGACCAATAAAACATTGTTATGTTATTATTATGTTATTATCATTACTATCGATGATTTGTTTAGTTTGTTCCGTTGTTAGACTAACTTCTACTCGCGTGAAAACAAGAATAGGAGTAACAGCACAGCCTGAGGACAACGCTATAAAACACACCCGCTGAAACCACATGTTGAACATGATTTGTTGCTGCAAGGTTATTTAGACTCGGAGATAGTCGCCAGAAGCTGAGAATAAAAGTGAACTGTTTGACCGATCAACTTGGAAATAGTGGAAAGATTCGCTTTCTATACAATACAAACTTCCTGATGTATTCACATTTATATAATAACTTTACGTGTGATGGAAACTTTTCTCGATAGAAAATAGGATTTTATACTCCACACTTGTTTCATATGCTCGTAGTCTATGTTCAAACTTTCACTGTAACTTTTGACTTTCGTGTTCTCCGTATTTCTATTCTCTCTTATTATCAGCATTATCACATGGGCGTTGAGGAATACTGGGACGTGGGAGGACTCCTTCTTGGAGCCCACATCTCTCATCACCTTCAAATCACCTAGTGTTGTATCACTAGGAAAATGCGGGATGCGCGTTGTGAGATGAGCTTAGAAGTATGGGAATCTAGAATGAAAAATAACTTGTCAGCTCAATTTACATCTACAAACCTTGACTTACTTCAAACGTTCAAAAACCTCACCTGCAACTTGTTGATATTTATAGTAACCTGCAACCTGTCGCATAAACACTTTGCAAAACCAATTGATCCAAATATTCAATAAAATGTACACGTTTATTGCGTTTTCTTCATTATTTCTCATTCGATTGTTGTAAAAATCTCTGAAAAGGTGTATAATAGTATTTTTCATATTCTGTGAGAATTTGAGAGCTTTTGAAAAATTCTTGTTTTCCAAGTATTTTTCCTCCGGGTTATTCTTATGAGGATTTTCCAAACTTTCCGATTATTTTCCGAAAAAACCTTCTGACTGATTCCTCTGAATAACAATCCCAACCTATTCTGGTATGACACCAACGTTCAGAAAAAGTTTCAAGTTGATTGATTTATTTCTCTGACCTGTATGCCGCGTACATAATTACAAAAAAAAAAAAAAAAAAAAAAAAAAAAAACATAAAAACGAAGCGTTTTTTTTCCAGGGTGTGAAATGGAAAGCTTCGCTACGCTCATCTAATAATACGCCGTCAATCACGAAACAGTCCATGCAATATGGCAAATCGTCACATTTTCTCCACAGCCTTCGCAGACAATTCTAATTATTTCTTCATTGTCACCAATCAAGTTTTTGATTTTTCCAACCTGATTGTATATCTCTTTTCCGCTTTCGGCGATTATAATCCCAGATTTGTGTAAGCTGGACCTCCAAGGTCATGCGTCGTGAGGATGACAAGCCGCCATGAGTAGGCCTAAGAGGTGATTCCCAATCAAGGCTGCGAATGACCGATCATCTTACAACATTATTTGTACCATGTGACAGAAACAATGACACACAGAATGACTTGGTCTTTTACGTGAATGCCGATTTATTTATATTCATGTATGAATGGAAACTAGGCAAACGCGAAATATATGCGTTGTATGATGAGCGAGATATCTGATTGGGTATAAAAGTCCTTGAAGTAGTTCTGCCCTGCTAGTTCATCGATTCTGGTATTCTACACACCTTGATATCTGAATGAGGTACATAAGTCGTTAAAGTAGTACCACTCTTGCCACTTTATCGACTCCGGTATTCTACACACCTTGACGCATATAAAAAATACTTCATTGTTGGTCAACTCTTGAATCTAGAAAGCAGTGAATCTCGAATACTTAATTCTGTCACAATTTTTGATGAGCGTAGCGAAGTCTCCATCCCACTCTTATAGGGCTTTGTCTGTGTGTTTTTTTTTCTTTTTTTTTGTAAGCACTCCACAGGTCGCAAGGGTTGACTGATCAACATGAAACTTGTTTTGTACACGCAAACTCATCCAACTTACAACTGTATAGTTTTTGAAATGAATCGGTCGAACCGATTTTGAGAAAAATCATCTCAAAGTTTCTAAAAACCCCATAAGACTTGGCTGGGCGGAAAATGTTGAAAAATAAAATCTCTCCAGATGAGATGAAATTTTCTCTAGATGTGTATACATGGATTTTACACATCATCACGATTTTGTATGCAACTCCAATCAGCCGTTTTGAAGAAAAAATTGAGACAGTTGTTTTTTTCATCAAATATATCATAAAAATGATGACAGAATTAAGTTGTCGAGATTCACTGCTTTCTAGATTCAAGAGTTGACCAACAATTGAGTATTTTTTATATACATCGAGGTGTGTAGAATACCAGAGTCGATGAGGTGGCCAGAGTAGAACTACTTTAACGACTTTTATAGCTTATTCAGATATCAAGGTGTGTAGAATACCAGAGTCGATAAAGTAGCAAAGGCAGAATTACTTCAAGGACTTTTATACCTTATTCTGATATCTCGCTCATCTTATAACACATATTTCGCGTAGCCCAGTTTAGATGAGCGTAGCGAAGTCTCCATCCCACTCTCATACTCTGTGTTTTTTTTTTTTGTAAGCACTCCACAGGTCGCAGGGGTTGATTGATCAACATAAAACTCTCTTTGTATACACAAACTCATCCAAATTGGAACTGTATAGTTTTCGGAATGAATCGGTCATACCGATTTTGAGAAAAATCATCTCAAAGTTTCTAAAAACCCCATAAGATTTGGCTGGGCGGAAAATGTTGGAAAATAAAATCTCTCCAAACGGGATGAAATTCTCTCTGAATGTGTATAAATAGACTTTTCACATCATCACGATTTTGTATGCAATTCTAATCAGCCGTTTCGAAGAAAAAATTAAAACAACTATTTTTTTTTTTCATCAAAAATATCATGAAAATAATGACAGAATTAGGTTGTCGAGATTCACTGCTTTCTAGATTCAAGAGTTGACCAACAATGAGGTATTCTTTATATGCGTCAAGGTGTGTAGAATACCAGAGTCGATAAAGTAGCAAGGGTAGAAAAAGAGAAGGAAGAGAGAAAGAAGAAAGAGAGAGAGAGAGGAGAGAGAGAAAGGAGAGAGAGAGAGTTTGTTTGTTCTATTACGAACAATTATTGTACTATACAATCCAAGTTACAAAATTATCACAAATCACAGGTATATTCACAACAAAAATCTTATTGTGTGGCAAAACTCAAATAAGCATTTCGTTACAAAATCAAAGTCTATGTTGTAGTATCAATATAATGCATTCAACTTTTCTGTCGTGTGAATAGAAATAAACATTTGAAGCAATCATCTTGAATGTAAATTAACTGACACTTGTTGTAATAAGGAAATAAAAGGGTTGACTAGCACTCAGAATCTGAATACAATAGTATTATCACTTATTAAGCATAGTACTTTTCTATAATACCACCACTCAGTTTCTAGTGACGGATTTTTCCTGAACTTAAATGTATTGAATTCAAGCCTTAGACGGAAGCGTAGACGACAACAAAAGAACGAATGGTAATCGGGAATCTGACCTCCAAATCGCATGTAGTGTGAGTATGTTCGATATATTGTACTTTTAGCCAGAGTAATTAGGAAATTGGATAGAACTGTCGATAAAATCTTTTGCTTTACTGTCGTTCCAGTAATAGAAGTGGGAAGAAGGCCTGCTATTGATGATTTGTTGTGGAGTTTTCTATAGAATATTCTAATGAAAGTCCAAATTTCTAGTGTTTTCTCGCATTCAAAAAGCATATGAATTGCGTTACCAG
>CAXFZR010000373.1:0-22502 GCA_964007535.1 Brachyptera risi
TATATATATATATATATATATATATATATATATATATATATATATATATATATATATATATATATATATATATATATATATATATATATATATATATATATATATATATATATATATATATATATATATATATATATATATATATATTTATATTTATTCATTCAACAATATTTTCTAAGAATCAGGGAAAAGAAAGCATCAAGATTCATTGAATTAGAGTGTAAGAAGTTTCATTTTTGCTTTTTTGCTCACTACTGCACCTCAAGTTAGTGGTTTTAGTGGTAAAACCAGCCATACTCCTACAATACCTTTCCATTAAGGGAGTCATAATTCATTGCTACTTATTACAAAACAGATTTAGGCCTACAAGTGAACAAATAAAAATCATCTAAAGAATGTGAAAATGAAACTATCATATTTTACTATATAAGGAAGTGTAACTCTACATTATCAAATATAATCACATAGATATTCAAATAAAAATATAATTCTTATGCCTAATATCTTCTAGCATCTCTCAAAAAGAATAATTGTTAGATTATCTTCGACAGCTAAATACAAGGCTAAAAAACGGTACTAATGTTTTCAGTTGATCTATACATATTATATAAATTTCTACTTTGGACTATTGACTATCCCTATAGCACGTCACAAGATTCTCACCTTTTTCCAGTGATAAATACGGTAACGAAATTTAACTCAGTTTCGATACTGTGACGTATGCTAACAGCTTCTTGGCTGTTCACTCCGTCACGATATTATGAGCAACGTTTACCTTACTAAAGTAGGCCAATTAGTGTTAACATTCATGTTGAATACCGGTAGAACTACTCAGAATTCAACACTTTTAATAATTATATCGTTCTTTATGTGAAACCTATTAGAGATGTCGCGGTACTAATCTAAAGTCCGGGATACCAGGTTATTACTTCTTGGTTCAACATCTCGACAGTCGGTAGTTAAAATGAAAAATGTACATCATTATCCAAATTCAATTTCGAGCAGGAAGAAATTTAGGCCACATACAAAATGAACCTCTTCATTTTAGGTTTCACATTTCGGAGAGAAAGGGGAAAATCGTGTAACGTCTCAGGTATTTTTCAATACACCCGTAATACAAGTAGTCTATATTTAAGAAGGGAATAGTTTAAATTAGTGATCTTACAAGTGTGACTGTAATTTGTTCTGAAGAGCATTTTCTTCCTTCCCACTATGCCATGCAAGAGAGAAGAAAAGAAGTGTGTTATAAGTTATAAGACCATGTACCACTTTGGTCAATAGTTATTGTCGACAAGTCAACACTCAAGTCATGAACGATGAAAACCACAGCGGTGTTACAAGACGATTGGCGACAAGAACATACCAGAAACTAGAAAACCAACAGCAACAAACACATTACCACTAAAAATAGTCTACAACCAGAAATGATCTGGAATACTAAAATAAAGAAATTGTGCTTGATCTCCTTCAAGGTGCAGTTTGCACAGGCAGCAATGCATGTCTGTACGAAGAAAGTAAAGTTAGTTGCAGTTGAAGGTATCACCTTTCCCCTCACTAACTATATCACGGCATTCACAACCCGACCTTGGTGCATGTTCTGGGTACGACACACAAATATAACCAACAGCCGGCCATTCACCATCACCAATTAATTAATGTCAATAAAAAAAGTAAAAACAAATAGCAAGTTGGTCGTGGGGTTGGGTTTTTGATTTTTATGACTCAAACTATAACCTGATTTTGCATTCAAAAGCTAATGAAAACAACGCTAGAAGGCCTAGGCCTAATGTGTTGGTCGAAGATTGAAATAATTATGTTATCCTGTAAGTTTGAACCGTTTCATTATAATCAATATATCAATTTTTAGTTTTTTACCAATGAATAACTTACAGAAAAAAAGTGTCTTTTTACAAATATAGGTTCATCTAGTTCATCAGATATCCACTTTTTCAAAAGATGAGGAATAATCAACAAGCGCTACAACTCTTTGCACACTGACAAACATGCAAACAGTAGTATCTACTAGGTAAGTGTTAACGTGATGGTAGCTAAGTGTGCTCATATATACATTTCACTTTTAATTAGTGCATTATTGATCATCTCTTACCTGGCGCTGGCAAGTCGCGAGTGTTCCTTGCTCTTCAGGGTGGCTGACGTATTGGCATGGCGACACATCATGTAAATCGCCATGCTCAAGAAGACTAGATTGGCCTGGAAACAGAAAATATTGCGTAAGCACCGTGTGCTGCATGATGGTAGAATGACTCTTACAAGTCATTAGACATACACAAACACATTGGACATGGACTATAACATTGGAGAAAAATGTCTGATCAGTGGTTTGTCAATATCGGGAATACTAGCAGGCTGAGACGAGTGGTCGAGTGACTAGCACACTGAACAGTCATTCAGGAGACCGGGTTTCCATTTCCCCTGTGGTCGACTATTCTGACAGGGGTTTTACGTGGTTTACCTATGTCGTTCAGATCAATACTGGGATGGTTCATTAACAACAAGCCACGACCGACTCATTCCCACTTTCAAAAAACACCGGATAGAATGACCTTTCATATTATCATCCTATCATCTAAAATATAGTTTACCGATGCCTATAGATCTCAAGTCATCGGTACAGCGCGTCGTTCAATCCAATATAAATGAATACATCACCTTTAGAAGATACTAAAAGATACTATATAAAAGATGAAAGATACTAGCGATGCCTTAAGGCAGGGCTTCCCAACTGCCGACCCGCGGGCCATTTTCAAGTGGCCCGCAGTATGATCTTATGAACCAACGTAAAATTACTGCAACTTGGTATAACATTCTGTGTAGTCAAATTGAGAATATATTTGGCAAGAATTGCACTGCTGTCACAAGCCAAACGGTAGGGGCGGCGTTTGAGCTAACATTATAGTTGATAATTCCCGACAATATATTCACACTCTATCCTACCATTTGTCTTGTGAGAGCAGGTGCACCCATTTGGCAACCTTGTGAGCATCCCTGCTTGCGCCATATCAGTAATATTGACCGAAATGAAGACAATAAGATGAGAAATGCAATTCAAGTAGGCCTAATTGAATTTCGATTTAAAAACAAAATATTTAGAAGTAGTAAAAAGCTTGACTATGTGAGTATTAGAAATATATTATTTGTTACCGGCATACGATATTGAAAATGAGTGAAAAATGAATCAAAATCATTGGGCAATTAACTGTGTGGCCCCCCTCGACTTTTCCCATAAAAAAATGGCCCTTCGAGATACCTAGTTGGAAAGCCCTGCCTTAAGGCTTAGTACCTGGCTTGGGTATCGGTAATGCAATGTTCCTGGGTTGACAATAAAGCAATGTACTACTTAAACATTAATCGCAATTTTTCTCAATTTTTCATTGATCCGAATTTTATAATTTGAAATGTCGTTTTACGACAGTCCCTTGAATTTTGAATTAACGAGGGTTTACTGTAATTGGAAAACAGACCTGTGATGAACAGTGTTCCTTAAGAACAGTGCTATGACAGGTCTCACAAACTCTTATTACAATTGTGGCAGACTTACAAGTATCACAGCAATGACTGGTCCCACGAAACTAAATATGAAGAAGTTGTCGGCCCTGAGCCAACAATAACGGTCAGTGCCGTAGCTGAACGGGTCAACCACGCACGACACGGCAACGATGATGAACGGTGCGCCGTAAGCGATGATGTAGTACCAACGGATGCGCGACTTTTCTGCCTCGAACACTTCGATCAACATCACATACAACTGGAACCCTGGAGACATCAGAACACAACGTGTTAAGACACACATGGGAACACAACAGCTAGTATGGAGAAAATGAAATAAATTGATTAATATCAAACCATTGTTACCGGAACTGGTATTTTTTACAGGATTGTTAAATTAGGGAAAATAATATATTCAGCTATTTTCAAAAGACCAGAAATCGAGAGATGCTCTTTAGAATGAAATTGAGGGTAAATAAACACCAAGAGTTAGAAAAATAATGTATACCTAGTAGGGGTTCAAGGGTAGTGTTTTTTTGGTTCGGGTTGGGTTCGGGTAGTGGAAAAAACTCGGGTTTCGAGTCAGGTTTTAGGAAAAACACGTTACGTGGTATTTTAACCTCGAAATGAAAAAGTTGACAATAGCGCGATTAGGCCTATCTACTGGCTCCAGGCATTGGCCTAGGCCTACTGAAGGTATAGGCCTACAGCCAGTCAAGTGATCTATATTTGCTTCCAAATATAGATCCCCATCTATATCCTCTTCACTCATCATGAGATAGATGTAGCCTAGGCCAACGTGGTAAAAACACCAAGTCAACATAAATTTCCAACACCTTTCAACAAGATTTTGCCTCCATCTTTGTTTTCAAAAAGTTTGGAAACAAAGATATCCCAATTGTGTGCACGATGCTGCCCTCTATGTACTCAACTCTTGTTTCAACTTCTAGTAGTTGTTTGCAGTGGATCAGTCAACAAATGAAGTAGATGGCGCCAAAACCGCGCAATATCGAAAAACCAGATTTTAGTGCTACATGAGTAGATCAGATCAGGTGGAGTAAAAAAAAAACAACCTGACTTGAAATCTCGGGTACCCAAACACCCCAATACCTAGTTCTCACATCTAGGCTACTGATATATTGGTTATGAAATTCAATTCCTGAATAGTTACGACTATAGATTTAATATTTACGTACCGGTACAAAAAGTAACAACACTATTCACAATGTGAATGAATGAAATTGACAATATTATAACGAAAATTTGTTTGGCTCGCAACAACCATAGGATCAGGTCGGCCTCGGCTAGTAGTTTTTTAGGAGACAAAAATAATTGCTGTACAGGATTTTTGTATCACTAATGTCACTACGAGACTAGTTAGTAGTTACCTTCGAGGAACATCCATGCAAATGCACATAGGAAGAAGAAATGTAGGAGCCCTGCCACAATGCCACACACGATAGGCTTGTCCGTCTGTCCGATTCCAGCCAGAAACAGGATCTCTGCCACCAGCAGGCACCCACACAGGTTCTTATGGATAGTTGTGCGGTCAGACTAGAAAAGACGATAAATGTTAATTGAGATACTTTCAATTCACATGAAAGAAAAATTGAATACATTTTTGAAAACATTCTCACTGCAGTGAAACCTCCACTCATCGTTCCCGGATCCATCGCTTTCCTGCTTGTATCATTCATTTTTCTCACCCCACTCCCATATAATTAATGTTACATTTTCCTGGATGGATCGTTTTCCTGCATGAATGTTTTCATTTTCTTGGTTTATGATGAACAATAGATAGGAGGTTTCACTGTACTGGACTTTATAAACCTAAATATCTGCTTTCTAACCCCACTACCCACTGAAAATCATATTTTGATTCATCACAGTGAATCTTTTTTCAGTGATTGTTTTTGGAAGAGCCAAGGCAAATCATATTTCCTGAAAAAAAGATCAATGCGAGAAATATAATTGTCAAAATGATCAGTGCAGGAATGATACAAAGTAATACGCCAAGGGTGTGAACGTGATTGCTGAATCAGTTCGCATAGCAAGAGTACGGAAATGAGCCGAGACTCACCTTGAGCCCTCGGAACAACTGGAATGTGATGATCGCGAGCAGGAGGCAGACGACGGAGATGCTGCAGCCGATGTAGGTGATGATCTGTAACGCCATCTGGTGAGCGGGCGGTAAGTAGGTCGCGTGAACGTCCATCAGCACGGCAAAGTTGGTCAAGTGGTCGCACTGGCATGTCGTGTGCGTGCGATTCGTCGCCTCCACTCGGCAGCCCTCGTCCGACCAAGCGCTGCAATACCACAAACACACGCACGTTAATATATATTGGCCCCGCAAAATAAAGATCGATTAATAATAATAATTTTTTTAATTTTCTTTTTTCTTCATTTCACAAAATATAAGTTGTGTACAAATATCGTAGACCCACAAAGTCAAAACAGACTTGTCTGTGGGTCTACTAATTATGTTGTCATACAAAAATATACATCACAAGAAATGTCTGGATAGCAGCTAGTTGACTTAATATTACAATTTGAACAAATAAAATAATAAATAAATAATAATAATAATAATGATAATAATAATAATAATGTTCATTTTGTCATTTAGATCTATATAACATAATAATTCAATATTTTGTTAGGATGTAGGCCTACAAACATATTTTCTACAATATGATAAATTCAAATTTGTGATAATATAATGATTATAATATTAATGATTCCATATAGCCATTATGAATTAATTATTTGAGGTGATTGGTATTGGTAATTGGTGACTGAAAACTTGGTATTTAAGTATTCAACTGACTGATACTGAAGTTTTCTTTGATAACTCTTGAAAACTAGAAACTCATAAGTACAAATGATGTGAAATTATTCAATCTCTTCATCCATGTGTGTGTGTGTTAATCATCAATAAATAACACACAAATGATGTTCAGTACAGCAAGTTTCAGTTGATGTAATCCATGTGTTGGTGAGATCAATCTAATGAAAGCACAATAATTATCTGGGTTGAATGGTTCCTAATTACAGCAGAAGTCAAGATCTTCAGACATCAATAGAGATAATAGTCATGAGTGTACAACCACATGAGTGGGACAGGTCATAGGCCATAGGCATACCACTAATTTATTATGTCTATGACACTACTTGAGGATGAAAAATATTTCACTTCTGAAAAAATGTCATTATCAAAGATCCAATGAAGTTGAAACAAAATAATGAAAAATAAAACAATCTTTCAATTGTAGAATCGGTTTGAGGGTTTATTGATCTTTAATCAAAGTTATGACTAATACTGAAGTGGGCTCATATTTTGCTGAATCAAGTTATGAAAAACACAGAAACATCAAAACAAATTAAACTTTTTCATGTAAATTTGTGTACTGTTACGTGAAGTGTTGCAGCAAAGAATTGAAGTAAAGTTCAGTTCAAAATCAAGTTCAGTGATATTTATATAATACAATACGTAGGCTTGATGTTATATAGTAATTACCGGTATATGTGTAGTATGGCCTTGTGTTGTACAATGTTATTTTATTATAATGTTATTTACCTCATCGTGTAATCCCAGAACACGCACGCCGGATTACTGACATTCTCCGTTCTGATGTGTCGCAGCGACAGGCGCACAGGCTCCGACAGCTGTATGTGGCGGCCTTTGCCCAGTGACGCGGAGATCACCTTGCTGTTCAAGACCCGCGACGAGTTCTTCGATCGCTCCAACTCGATTTTATCGCCAACGGCAGAGATCATCACTTGGGGCTGGAATCAGATCAAACTCGTTAGGCTGACCACTGTTAATTATAGGGGTGTGAGAGTCTGCCTAATTTTGAGTCCGAGTCTCCACCAGAATCAGATTCGGTGAAACTAAATTTAAGACTCAATTTGCGGATCGAAGTCAATTCTTTAAACCTGCCATTCATTTCAACATTTCAATGTTTTCTTCTTATTGGCTGTTTCTCAATTAGCAATCTCATTGGCAGGTACGGTTATGGTTACTAGACAGCTGTTTGGAGTTTCGGTTACAGAAATCAGAATTGCTGCCTTGGGATTTTGATTGCACAACTTCAATAAAATAGTTGAAAATAAAATAGTGTACAAATTTTCTAGTTGTGGTGATTGAAAATTATCTTGAAGTGATGTTCATTTCCATTTCGACCAATTTCGGAAAATCGAGCTTTCAGGTGGCAATTGAGGGTGGCAATTGGCGACCCACCCAGTCCAGTCCACCCCTGGTTGTAACTTGCAAGGCAAAAGACGAAAAAATATAACGATAAATAAGCAAAAATCGAGTGTATGAATCGTACCTGCAATATTTCTTCTAGCCGATCGAAGGCAACAAACACTAGGCGTACGAGGCCACCCTCGCTGTTCTCGATCAGTGCTCCACGAGGTAGTTGGAGCCAGTCATGACTAATTGACCATTGGTCCATGGCAGCTGGCGAGGGGAACTGTTCTGTACCAACGTTGCGAGTTTCCACCACACGCACACTCAATACTGCACACACAAAATAATGATCAACTAAAGGATTGTACTGTGTTATAAACTGACTACAAATTACTCTACAAAGGAGCACAAACGGATCGCACTACATTTATAGGCCTATCAAACTAGAAATGAAGAGAACTTGGTAATGCCTCCGATGCTTATAGAGAACAACAAAAGAAGTATCATCATCCAAATTATTTAATACGACAAGTATTACTAAATTATATAGCTCTTCAGGATGTGTGATGGTTATTTTTTTCACGTGGACCTACACATTTATATTTGTATGTTTATGAAGTACCGTAGCTATCTTCTGTCAGTATGTTTATAACTGGAAATCATTCAATTCAGTTCAATTAGTTTTTTTTTTATTGCTTCAGATCCAGATACAGTTTAAATTACATTTGCGTTTGAAATTACAATGAGGTCAAAAACCTCCATCGATATAGGTAGGCCTACACTCATTCTCACATTATTCTATGAGTCTGTTTTCCATGACAGAGCAAAGCATACTTCTGTTCGAAGATCATTCAACTTACGTATATTCTTCACGGACTGAATGACAGTTTTCTCTTTGATGACAGTATCCGCAACAAGAAACGCATTTTCCTCCAATCCCATCAAGAGCGAGGTAGCCACTCTCATTTGCTCCTTATAACTGAGATCCCGCCAGGACGGATGCTGCGAACTGTCGAGAAGATTGCTTCCAGTCCGCACCACTCCGTGGAGAAGTTCCGTCACGATCGCCTCCCGCTGCCGCGGGTCCGAAAACGTTTGAATGTCGACAGACATTTTCTGCGCCATTTTCTTGATGATCTTCGTAGTCGTCATCATGTCGCCACCATACAGCGTCTTGCTGCTCGTCACTTGGGCCACCTCGTTGGCAATACTGAGAATGGAATCGTCTCCTTCTTCGACCCGCGCCTCGAGGCTTGTCAGCCAGACTGAGCGGCACTCGCTCAGATCTGGTGTATCGGGAGACCAGGTCGGCAGCAGGGGTTGAGCGGTGCAGCGCCACCTCGCCACACCCGTAGCGCCGCCAGGGCACGGCTGGACACTCACTTCACCGACACGGGTCCAATTCCAGTAGAGGTTACGTGCCGATGTCGGGCTGCACAGTTGGACAGACTCGATATCCAACCACGTCATGCTTGGCGATGGGATGTAGGCTGCGGTACTGGATGCTGTAGACAGGAACAATCGTTCTAACAGACCTGATCCAAGTCCGAGTCTCGTGACACTTCAAATAGACTCAAGAATGGAAACAATGTTAATTATGTTGAGGTGTAGTTGGCATAGATCCAAGATTACTCATACGTATACTACTCTTACTCATACTTTTAATATTTTATAAGTCAATATTTCAATAATTAATACCTCTGAATAAAAATCAATAACAAATATTTTCAACTGAGCCCTGTCAGAGTGACCAGAGCCTCAAACTCGTATTTACATTCAGATTTCCTAAATTATAGCAACAGTTTCAATTTATGCATGAAAACAATGTAGATTTACTTGAAGAAAACATAATGGGGAGCTGGAACTACACCACCTCAGATAATAAAATGTAGACGTTACAGGTATTTTATGTGGTACCAGGAATTGGATTGACCTTATAACATGAAACAATAAATGAATGACCATAATACTAAGAAATCAACACCAGTGATACATGGGAAGAATGAGTCATGCATGACATACCTGTGGTAGGCCTACTTGTCGTAGTGGTAGTTGTGGTCGTTTCGGGTGGCAATGGTGGCTGTGTGTCGCTGTCATCGGTAACCACGACGCCGCCGGCTACTGGCCAGATTGGAGCGGCTTCGACAGTCACGGCAGGCGTCAACGCAGCAGTCGTCGGACTGGCCGTCGTAGTCGTGGGGGTGAAAATGGGATTGTCGGTACTCGACAGCAGTTTCTGCGGCTGTCGTAGCGTCACAGACTTGGGTGTGCTCCAGACGCTCGGCTGAGAGGTGATAAGCCATGGCGGGCTAGGGCGATTGGTAGTTGTGGTAGTAGCCGCTGGAAACGCAACCCAAGAGCATATGTTATAGACAACAAGTCAATTCTCACTGCGACATCACTCTACGGAGCAAAATAACAATTTTAGTATTGAGAAAAAGCATTATCCAATAAATCACACACCACACTGGACCATACTAACTTACTAGTAGGCTCTGTTGTGACAGTTTATATCATTAAATATTCATACTTTTCAATTGGGAGTGAACATTTTTTCAGCTATCAAAAGAAATCAAAACCAATAAGGCCTACAATTGAATCAGGTCTGCAATCAACAAAAAAGTACTCTGATAAATGACTTCCTATAAACTATTCTAATGTTATGATAGTTGAAATATTTCGTCCAAACTTCTTAACCATAATGCAGGGGCGGATCCAGGTCATATTCATGGGGGGGGGAATTCAGTTTGAAAAAAATGCTACAAGAGAACAGTTATGCAACGGCTCGTTTTCGCGAAGCCGGCGACCCGCGGGGGGGAAGGCCCTCTTCTGGCCCCGCAGGGCTTTTTTTGAAATTACACCCATTTTTAATATGGTTCAGCATGTTCCAGATGAGGTTCAGATGACAAAATCATTCTACTCATGGAATTAAAAATGGCTCCAAAAAACAATATTTGTAGCTGCAAGATCGTTCAATGTCATTTTTGCACCCCGGGCAAACATGCAATTGGGCAGTCAATTGTACGCCCCCGAATTGAGTGTGCATATCGATGGTGAATGCAAGGAGGAAGCCATGCCCTGCAGGTAAATTTTGGAGAATATATTATTTTAATACAATTCCACGGGTTTTAGGAACTACACGAAATTTCTGAAATACAAGGAGTTTAACAAGACTAATTTTGCCAAATGGCTGTTCCAGGCAAATAAAACGCTGAATCAATCCATCATTCAATAACAGGGATATTTGAGTATGAAAACATTCACTCCATCCAGTGATGTAAATAAAATGCCATTAATTTGATTTATAGAATACAATTACTGATGGAAAGTCACAAATGGGCGCCGATAGCGCCCTCAAATTTGTCCTCCGGGCAACCGCCCTCTAGGACCACCCCTAGAAACGACCTTCGTCATTTTTATCATCGTTATTCACAAACATCTTAATAAATAATTCAAAACCTGAAAGAAGCATGGTAGTGCTGTTTGTTGATTCTTGCTGACTAAACTACATAGGCCTACTAGATCTGACATTTTGAAACAGTAGGCCTACTCCCGATTCATTCTCAATGCAATTATGTAAAATATGAAATCATGGCATACATAGCTTTATAGATATTTATTCCTTCTCTCTTCTTATTTTTTTCTTTCTTTCTTTCTTTTTTCCCTTCTCTCCCTACTTTTCTTTCTTTCTTTCTATTTTTTTTCGTCGCTTCCGATTCATGGGGGGGGGGGTCGCCCCCCCTCCTGTATCCGCCCCTGCCATAATGGTTAGTAATTGTTATGGTTGGTCTGAATGAAATCATGTTCATGATTTCAGAAAGTTCAAAAGTTCTTCCAAGTGAAAAGTTCAAAAGCTATAAAGGAAATATGATATTTTGCTGAATCTGCTTTAGTACACTTTTAAATGTACTACCTGTACTTATTCATGAAGAATGAGGTACAATATGGTGCAAATTGTATGACATTACAGCCCCCACTTTTGACGGGCTTAATAAGACAATAGCTCAGGACTTATTTATAAAATAATGATGAATAACCTTGTTCGAATAGCACTCGAGTCGAACACAAAGATATACTTCCTAGCTTAGTGATGTGGGTCGGACCTTTCCAATTATGGACAATTTTCGACTCATTTTTCCAGAATATGTCTAGTACAGGTACTTTAATCTTCTTGGTTGAGCATAATCGGAGTCTCAATTTTACCGCACTTGAAAAAAACGATGTTTTTTTCTTTGGCCAAACAAAAGCACACTTTATGCTGAAACTTGGAACGCACATGTTATCAACTAAGGCGCAATCGGTTGAACTGCATTTTGAGTAAAAACCTTTTGAAATTCTGAAAACCCTGATGAGAATAAACCAGGAGTAAATTTGGAAAATATATTCCCTTCGAATGAATCCAAATTTTTCACAAAATTTAAGCACAATAATGATGCACATTATTCCTAAGTTTTACATAAATCAAATCAGCCGTTTTAAAGGAAGAGATTTCAGTGAAATTTTTCAACATCAATTAAAGATATGAGGGTGTGAAATTGAAGATAAAATTAAATTAAAGATTGTGAAAACAATCAGATCATGAAATGATTGACATAATCAACTGGTAAAACAAGAAGGCACTGACTTAATAGTGTTATAATCAAGCTGTGTGTGGAGCTTTCCATCACATTTCATTTAATTAGGTCTATATTGCTCATTGTACATTGCATATGCAGCATTTGCCTAGTTTATACATGTAATATATGTGGCATGCAATAAAACAATCTTCCAACAGAACGGAAAATTTCCATGGAAACTATCTTACAAGATTTTTTCAGGAATACCCACATCACTACTCCCTTTTCTCCAGATTTTTTTTTTGTCTTAAATGTCAGCTTCATTCAGATTCTAGAAATCTAGAATACAATATGATGTTTTGATGAATCAGACAAATCATTCCAATGTCCCGCCAACTTGACTTGTCACATTGACAACTTGTCACATTGGATACATTCATCATTTCACAATTAGCTTCAGTTCAAGTTTATTGTTTCGAGACCAAAAGTTGGTTCTAATAGTCTGAAAGGTTCTAGCATGGATCACATTTACTGTCCACAAAGATTTTCAGATGAATAATTTAGTCCACTTTCAAGTGATCTTGCAGTTTTTGTAACATATATGATTTTTTAATATGAGAAAGTATTACTGTACATTTTTACAGTTAATAAGCCTATTTGCAAATAAGACTATCACATTTTTCAAAATTAAAAGAAGTTACATTACACTAAGAGGTCAGTATTAATATTTTTACAAAATGTTCATTATAACGTAATGAATAAAAATGAAGAGAAATTTTGGTACTGGTACCATATAGGTATGTAATTATACAGACCCTTCTTCCAGCACAGATTTGGAATGATGTTTCAAATTTGATTTTTGTTTGGATAAGATCAATCCAAAGTTCAAAATATTCAAATGTTTTGAATTCAAATTCAAAATTTATCTGGCTTATAGAAGAATTCAAAAGATTTTTGCAGATCAATCAGAACCTTGGCTAAGTATATTGTATGATATATTTTCAGGATACTGGAATATGGTACTTTAATTTCATGTGTGCATGGTCTACTATCCTGAGCTTGACAACATCAATTCTAGTACTGGTGTTGAATGAAATGACTAGCATAGACATTGATTTCCATGAAAAGTGGGAACTGGAAATAGAACTCGATGACATTCAAAAGGCATTGGACGTTTCAACTCTGCCATCTCACCTTTTCAACTGCCACCATTGAAATATTTCATCTTCAATTTATGCAGATCTTGGTTAAAGGCGGAGATTAGTATGTATATAACATGACTTTATTATGTATCAATCGGCTTATGCATTTGGACATTTGGTGAAACACTAACCCAACCTTTAATTCCTCTCAGCCTTAAAAGTAACTACAAGCTCTAGTGCAAGTAGTTAGTAGCTTTTATCAAACCAGTGCACGTTTGATATCATACGCACAACGGGTAGCTACTACAAAATACGCTTCAGTAAGCATAACACGTACCAACTTTTTGAAACAATATTAGGAATTTAGCATATTTTTATTATTATTAAATGTACACTAGTCTCGAGTGGCCACCTCTTTAATTTATAGCTTTCATATCAAAACAGTACCTTTGGCTTGAGAGAAATTGGTTGTTGAGCCTGTTTTTGACTTGACAGGCGTCGTAATAAATCAGGTGTAGGCATATGACAGATGTTCTTTTCAATTATCATAGGCGTGCGCACAGGGTTCGCAGAGACGGCCCAGGCCGTGAAGGTATGGTACACTATTTCGACATGAATCTAACAATTGTCACAGAATAACATTTCTTGCACAAACACAGTTCTTAAAAAAATGTGAAATCACTTTGAATTTCAAAAAATTTCCTGTGGGGCTAAATGGGAGCCTTGCTCCATTATCGGCTCGCGATTGTGCATGTTATTGTCTCTATTTCCGTTAGAGGTGTAAGTGTAACCGCGCACATTATGCACATCAATTATTTTCATCAGCCCCGTCAGTATTTTAGTATTTGAACGTATTAATGTACATATAATTATGTTTTCAGCTCACATTTTTGTTTGTTTTCACTAATAAAGTGAGCATATTGGGATAACAATGGGATAACAATGGGACAACACCTAACCTTGTATATTATGCATAAATATCAGTGATGCCCTCGGGTGAGAAATTATGAACAAGGTACCCGCCGAAATTACCGGCGAAATTTCGACGTACATTCGGGTAATTCGATAGAAATGTCAATACAGGTTTTTCGGGGAGCAATTTTGTGTGTGCATGTTTGGATTCATTTTAATCCCGCTGTTTTATCAAGGTCGAAGCAGTTGTCTTTCGACTTCGAAGATAAACTACATCCCTTCATTGACAGTCAATCAACTAACCCATAAATATAAGCCGTTTGACAAGTCTCCAGATTTACAGACAAAAGACCATCAGCTATCTATTAGAACTGGTAGTAAGATATGGGATTGTGATAGTACGAGATCAACCCTAGGATTTTAACTATGGTTCAACCAGATCTGTACCACCCGTTGACAGAGGGGGAGGCTCGTGTAGCAAAGAAAACGTGTTGAACTTCGGACATTTGACAATAGAAGCGAATTGAGAAGATTATTCTTATAAGTTATTTGAAGTATATAGCGATATATGGAGGTTTCGATCGAGAGTCTTCCCTATTCATTAGTCGTAACAGCCGGGTGTGACCATCCCTCAATAATCGCTCAGGAAAGTTTACCTTCGAGGCACTATCTTTAAGGTTTTACGCGCGTATCAATACTCTGGGAGGAAAACAAGAAAAATATCAAGACAATAATGCGAGGTTGAACTTGCTGCAACGGCTCTCATTTGGCCACACTCTTTTGGTTACATTCTATTTACTATATTGCAATAATTGCGGGTACCCGGGTAACTGAATGATACCCGGGTAAGGCATTACCCGCACCCGACTCGAGTAGGGCCTAACCGAAGGCATCACTGATAAATATATAGCTTAGCTCAACGTATTTTCAATTCTTCGCAATAGGCCGTACCAATTGAGATGTCCTGCGCACGCCTATGGCAATTGTACATTCCGTTTCTTCCTCTCCTGGTAAGTATTATAATTACATAATACGAGAGGAAGAAATGCAATGTCAATAGCTCATCATTATGATTTGATGCACAATTCCAAAATACATATTCATTTGGTCGAAATCTCAGTACAATCATGAATACTCCCTCGAGAGCAGTCATATTATGCAAATGCTTATTTCATGTAGATTCTCTGTACAGGGAGAACTCAGTTCCAATCTGACAGCATGCCACATCGTCATTCGCTTATTTATGACATCCCAGTAACAAATTAGCGAATGAGTGAACTGAGCTCGAACATAGTACGGTGTTTCATTACCGAGTGAACTGACGTAATAAAAGATGAATCATACCTGGCCTACACTGATACTGAGCCTCTAAATATTTCAGAGTGCCGGTACAGGGGTCGTTGAATGTGCTCGTGCTCGCGTGTACACTGCAGTTCTGTTTTTGACTACATCTGGAGAGCAAGAAAGAGATTCGCATACACTCAGAGATGTTCTCGAGGAGTCAAGAGTGTATGTGCTTGCGTACTGATGTGCCCATGGTCATCGAGACCACACGTCGTTTTATTTGAATACCAATCGAAGTCTCACGATTGCACCGACCGAACCACCGACGATCTACATCTCCACAACATCTTCGCGAAGAGGACGTAAGGAGCGTGGCTCGTACAGTGCTGCTCATCGTGGCAAGATGATCAACCAGGCAGGTCAATGGTAGGAACAACGGAGAGGAAGGTACAATCGCCTCTTGATACAAACTCGAAATACCCGGTCGTAGTGTCTAAGGAGATGGGTAAGTCTTGAGTCTCATACAGGTAAGGATGCAGCTCGCATTAACCCGGCAGCTGTTGATGAGGGGAAGAGGGGGAAGAGGGGGAAGAGGGGGAAGAGGGGCTATGATATCAACAACCAAACCGCTGTGGAGATGTAGAACGTACAATGCGATCAGGGCAGGGCGATGGTGTGCTTGATTTCTGATATTTTACACCATGTGGCCACATTATGAACCCGGGTACCAATCTAATGTAGGCTAAGTGAGAGAATAGAATAACCAACCTAACATGCACTTATACTGCGCTTCTATGTATTTGCGTGTGCCCGGACAAGGGTCCTCGAATAGGTCACTGGTGGCGTTTACGCTGCATTTCGACCTAGAACCACATCTGAAAAAAATGGAAATTCTCTCCAACTCAAAATGAAACGATTTTTTTTTTTTTAGAAACTCATAAAATATATAATCAAGTGAAAAATATACATGTTTCAACTGAATTGAAATAATAAGAAGGGCTTTGGCTTACACATTATTATGTTGGAATTTGCTCTACAATGGCTATTTTCCCTTTCTTTGTGCCTTCACAAAACAATAGTATTAAAACATTAACCCAATAATAGTGTTGTAATGTAATGGCTGGGAAGGTTCTACTAAGAGATTAGTCACAATGTTAATGACTTAGTGTACAAGTGTTCCGAACAGACAATGGAGGATTACACTGGTGTAACACGCACTTGACTCGCCTTGTAACATAAGAGGCGCGGAGCCAAAAGACGAATCCACATGACTGGCTCCCAGCTTGGAACATATTCATTATTTTAACATATTCACAAGAAAAAAAAATGAAATTGCATCTCTTCTTTTACATAAGGTAAATCTCGTAAATCTCACACAGCCAATATCTACACTAGACGAATAAATTAGACATTCTTTGGGAGTGGTTTTATTCTGTAATGTATTCGTAATATATATATAACATGGATTCTGAACCAATTATTATTTTACAAGATCGAAATGGGGGTTGCTATATAATAATGTATGCTTTCCTTAGCAACCCCCCATCGCCTAAAATCCATCCCGAACATAATTTTGATTAGTAATATACACGAACACGATAAAAAATTAGCTGCGATGATTTTAGAGATGCATATTACGATGGCAACGTAATATCCTACCTCAAATTCCTACGACACAATTACTCTGGATTAATGATTTGGGGTGTTATTTATAAGTTATGGGCTAGATAAGCACACATATAACACGGAATACCGCCCGGTAATGTATTAGTTTTGAAGTTTCGATGCACACAGGGAGATGGGTCACAACACAAAAACACAGAAGCCCAGGAAACAATGAAACATGAGACTTGACATAGACGTTGAAATGATCGATCGTAATGAAATGAACGAGTTGAAAGAACATCAAAAGTTATTTTCGAAAACAACGCACGTAAAATTTGATGTCGCATGGTATTTATTCTCTGCTATCTCACTCACTAAGCCTAATATAGATTGGATTTGGGCACACCAGTATGTGTCCAGTATGCACACCATATGGGCATACCAGATGGGCACACTCACTAGCACAATTATCACATACACTCATTACATACAAATTTACACTGGCTGTGAACAAATAAGAAAGCACTTTATTAAACTAGTAGAATAGCATACTCAAATGTCAAATTTAAAGACTAGATATGCAATAATGAATTCTTAGTCTTTGCCGCCGAGATTGTCAAGCAATATTTATAATAGGAGTGAGAGTTACTACTAGTCTGATGAAGATTACTTTCTGCATCGATATCTTCATGTGGCAATATGTTGATTATCGATCTAAATCGAATACGAATGTTGGAAACAAAGTAGGCCCTACACCGGAGCCATGTGGACTCGTGGAGATGCATGCACCAATTACAGAAGGTAGGAATAAGAACAACAAACAACACACAAGTAACATGGCATGTACATCAAAAAACATCACACTTGTTAGTACATAGAAGAAAGATATACTACCAAGACACGTCACGCAATGTTGAAATAAAATTGATCCCCACTTTTAACCCCACTACTTCATCACCACTCTCTTCTAACCCCCTCGCCTGTAACACATGTGGTACGTCATATGCAGTTCGCTAGAGAGCACTACAGGCATGCTGGATTGAGCATGAGCAGTCACCAGGGCCATTCCTTAGTGGCGTGCATAGGTACTAATTGCAAACGTAGGCGAGGGGGGGGGATAGGTGTGCACGGGGATTCACTCTTGTTTAGCAATAAAAGTCTTGGTGGTATATCTTTCGTCTATGGTTAGCGGAGAAGTGGAGAGGTCATATAGTTGAGGATGAAACTAGCAAGAATCTGTAAAATTTTTAAAACATTACTTAAATTTCAATGACGACTAGGCTTACATTACTGCAACGGACATGAGAAAATATCAAACAACTAGAATGGAATTGAATGTAAAAATTACAATTACTTTTAAAATGCATCATCAAAAATAGAGTACTGTATCCTTATTAAAGAATAGGCCTACTACAACGCACGCACGCACACAATTTCAATCTACTATCCTTATTATTTAAGGTCTAACACATATACAGACACAAAGTTCTATTATCTGAGAGAAAATGTTGTCGACGTTATTATTTTCGCTTGTCATGAGCAGATCATTTATCTAGCTCATAAAAGTGTCTCGGCATTTCTGCTCTTTTCAAAACGAATATTACATTTTTAAAAAAGATCTACTATCTAATGACGTGGATAACAGACAACGAGGAACAATTTTTCCGTGCACCAACACAACAACAAAAAAAAACACTTACACACATACACAGTGGAAGCTGTGCGACATGCAAGTAATAATGCAAGAATTGACAACATATATTATTATAATAGCACGTAATAACATGAAGAGGACGGTAATCTCTCGAGGTGCCACATTTTAATGCAAGCAATTACATGAAATTAAATAAAATTGGGAATGACGTTAGTGACAAGAAGTAGGCATTCAAAGTAGGTTATTAGACACATTAAATCTGTATTCATTATAATACTACAATTTCATGAAGCTATTAGGTTTCTTATTAACATTTTGTATGCTCCATCAGAACTAATAGCATACGGAAGAAAGATGAAAAATAGTGGCATCAAAGAGAATACATAATAATAAACACGAATTTGAATTTTTGATATTTTTATAATTTAATGTATAACAATAAAGTGAATGACGTGAGTGGGGGGCGGAAAATGATCCTTGATTATTCATAATAAATTAATTTGAGAGATTATGGTCAATTGCTTCAATATTTATTAGTGGGGTCGTGAGGCAAATCCGTCCAATGGGAAATAAATTAAAACGTTGATTAAAAACACCACAATCACATGTGGTTGCATTTAGTATTAGTAGCTTACCTCTCTTGCAATACCCAGAATGACTTTGCTGACTTGCAGTTGGAACTCAAGTCAGCGTTGCCATCGTCGTTGCAGATGAGGATCGAATAGCGACCATAGTTAGCACGGAGAAGATGGATCAGTTCACCCTCTTTGCATTCGATCTTGAGGATTTTACCTTCGCAGGCGTACGCAGTGTCATACTGTTCTGTAATAACAACAACATAATATGATTAGTGCTCGATTCCGAAACATTTTTCATCGGAAACGAATTCAATGCCTTTGTTGAATAATATTTCTTTCAATTAATAAGTTATAAGGGACTATATTATCACCTCTGAAATATGTTACTTGATATAAAAGTATAGTTCGGTGAGCTACGTTTTGAATTTTGAATTTCAGAAATACTTTCAGGGGGTTTATTCGTAAAAGGAGAACCAGCCTGGCTGGCATTGGCTGAGCTGGAGACAAAGCAATATGTTTTCTCGCTCTACTCCCCTGTCATCTCGTGATATTTTAAACGACTTATAAATATTAAGATTTCATCAGTTTTTTGTTAGACAGAAAATGTATAATTCAGAGATGTTATTTCCATAATGTGAAATTGACAATATAATACAAATTATGCATAACCCATATAAGGCCATATCATTCAGCTGTTGTGCGCGAGAGCAAGTAACATATTGTGCTGTTAGTCAGAGTCGACTTAATGGGCATGTTTCCAGTCAGTGATGACTGATGACATATGAACGATGACAGATAAATTAAGACCATCAGTGGAATAGAATAATGTGGATAAATGAAAGAAAGACCAATCAGACAGAAGACAATAAGTGATGAGGGCGAGGGAGGATGCAACATGGAGCTAGCAGCTGGAAACATTTCGATCCAGCGTCGAGAGCTCGGCAGGGTAAAATGGAAGTACAGAGGAAGTACTTGGTATTTAGATTGGGTGATGAGAGCTAGGTGAATACTATATTGACGTTGACATGATAAGAGTTACTCCCGAGTTGAATCACAATGGCAATATAAACCAACTGCTATACCTCCCGAGACAGGAAATATACCAACTGGGAACGTACAGCAATTTACACAATTAGGTTGAAATTCACAAGACGTGTCCAGGGAAAAATACCATGTCAAGCAACCAGAACTGTGCTTCGTGCAGTGAGCGAACGGTCATATCAATCTTCCGGAATTAATTACACACAAAAGTGAATTGACTGGCTGGTAACTCATTCAAATGCGAATAATGTCATCCACATTCTAATGCACTCGGCATTGACCAATGCGTAGAGTCGCATTAGTTAGCAATAATACCCGGCATATATAATGCTGTCATATTTTCATTAGTCGAAACTTCCAACTAGATGCGGACGAAATATGGGGGAGTTATATTGTCATTCAATTTTGTGTCTCGATGTATATGTGTGCCATCCAGGCATCTAGCTATTGCGAGCATATTATTGTTGTTGATGCCATTTGCATGCAGAAGTGACATGGGAAACGCAAACTGACAAGGGAGAGAATTATCTGTCCTAGCCATTTAGATGTCTATAGGTTTTCATATATGCCCAACATGAAACAATTGCCAAGTGTCGAGTATTTGACATCGCTCTGGGTTAGGCGGTGTGTGCTATTTATTCTGCCCTTCACAATTACAGCCTTCTGAGCAATTGGACGAGCACACTGGTAGGATTTGATAAAAAAAAAACATATAAAAAAACACTCACTGTCTCTTTCCTATCAGATCTCGTTTAATAACAAGAGCGCGTTGGCTGCTTCCACCCTTTCAGTCCACCTGCTCCCAAACCGAACCCAATCAACCGGCATTTTGTACTGATCGACGGCAATTTCGTTTCAACACTTTTCTAATAGAATAAAAACACATACTTCTTGGCAAGACCTTTATTGCAGAGTGGCAACAATCTGGGCCTGGCTATACAAAACATGCTGGCCGTCCTGCCTCCTGTATACACTGTATACATATTAGTTCACATGTGTGTATATATATATATATATATATATATATATATATATATATATATATATATATATATATATATATATATATATATATATATATATATATATATATATATATATATATATATATATATATATATATATATATATATATATATATATATATATATATATATATATATATATATATATATATATATATATATATATATATATATATATATATATATATATATATATATATATATATATATATATATATATATATATATATATATATATATATATATATATATATATATATATATATATATATATATATATATATATATATATATATATATATATATATATATATATATATATATATATATATATATATATATATATATATATATATATATATATATATATATATATATATATATATATATATATATATATATATATATATATATATATATATATATATATATATATATATATATATATATATATATATATATATATATATATATATATATATATATATATATATATATATATATATATATATATATATATATATATATATATATATATATATATATATATATATATATATATATATATATATATATATATATATATATATATATATATATATATATATATATATATATATATATATATATATATATATATATATATATATATATATATATATATATATATATATATATATATATATATATATATATATATATATATATATATATATATATATATATATATATATATATATATATATATATATATATATATATATATATATATATATATATATATATATATATATATATATATATATATATATATATATATATAATATATATATATATATATATATATATATATATATATATAGTATATATATATATATATATATATTAATATATATATATATATATATATATATATATATATATATATATATATATATATATATATATATATATATATATAATATATATATATATATATATATATATATATATATATATTATATAT
>CAXFZR010000374.1:0-16229 GCA_964007535.1 Brachyptera risi
ATATATATATATATATATATATATATATATATATATATATATATATATATATATATATATATATATATATATATATATATATATGTATATATATATATATATATATATATATATATATATATATATATATATATATATATATATATATGTGATGATTTAACTTCTTGGATGCAATCCAAAATCAGATATTTGGGATATTATAGTTATAATATTTTTAATCTTTTAATTATAATATATATTATTCTTGTTACTTTTGACATACCTATAGTATCCCAAATATATATATATATATATATATATATATATATATATATATATATATATATATATATATATTCAATTATTTACATATATATATATATATATATATATATATATATATATATATATATATATATATATATATATGGACGTTTTTGTCAAATCATAAAAATGTGACCATTCTGGGACTTGAACCCAGGACCTGTTGGTTTGTACCCAAAGCTCTTACCAACTGAGCTAAATAGTCACTGATATTCAAGGCGAATCATCGACACATTTATATGACAAGACAAATTTGAGAAACGACTCTCATGGGCTGTATCTTTACAGATCAACAGGTTCCAAGGTGAAACGATTGCACGTCAACACAGGTCCATGTGTTTCTCTTTCAACCATTACCCATATATATATATATATATATATATATATATATATATATATATATATATATATATATATATATATATATATATATATATATATATATATATTATATATGTATATATATATAATATATATATATTTTCATTTATTTTTCAACTCTTGCAATTGCACATCAATGTGCGGTGGCAAGTTCCCTAATTATCCCCTTTCCCACCAAATCCCCAACCCTCTGACGGAGTAACTTTAACCTAATTTCATCCCCTTCAAAACACTTCTACTAAGCCCATTCCATATATATGACTCCCAGGGCACTATATATATATATATATATATATATATATATATATATATATATATATATATATATATATATATATATATATATATATATATATATATATATATATATATATATATATATTCATTTATATATATATATATATATATATATATATATATATATATATATATATATATTCATAAATATATATATATATATATATATATATATATATATATTTATGTATATATATATAAATATATATATATATATATATATATATATTATATATATATATATATATATATATATATATATATATATATATATATATATATATATTATATATATATATATATATATTATATATATATATATATATATATATATATATATATATATATATATATATATATATATATATATATATATATATATATATTATAAATATTTATAAATATATATATATATATATATATATATATATATTTATTTATGTATATATATATATATATATATATATATATATATATATATATATATATATATATATCTATATATATATATATATATATATATATATATATATATATATATACATATATATATATATATATATATATATATATATATATATATATATATATATATATATATATATATATATATATATATATATATATATATATATATATATATATATATATATATATATATATATATATATATATATATATATATATATATATATATATATATATATATATATATATATATATATATATATATATATATATATATATATATTTATATATGAACATGGATTATAACTGGCTTTATCCAAGGTCAGAATTGCTAGTTTCTGTAATATAAAATAATAGTCTCTTTGCTGATGGTGAATTACCTCATAAAATTATACTATAAAGAAGACGTGAGTGTGTATAAAAGAAAAATATACCAATTTATCCATATTCAAAGAACAAACTTTCCTTATCTTTTTAATTGAAAAACAGTCCGATGCAACTTTGAAATGTTATGGATATTCTTCTCCAAGTTCAATTTATTGTCAATAACAACTATACTCAAAAGTTTTGTAAAACCGTAGGCATGCCGTAGGATTCTTCTTTACTCTTTTATGTAACCACAACCTCCTATTATTTTTTTGTTAACTGTAACTATGACTATCACAGCTGTTACCAAACTGTAACTATTATGGATGTTCCTTGAAGACGTATTAATGTATTGAGGGTTGCGTTCCTTTGCTAGTATCTTTCATGTCACCTTCGTTGCGTTAAATTTCTTCTACATGCAAGGCTTTATGAGGTATATTGTAAAGAGGTTCCGATTGACAATGTCCCAATCCCATATCACAAGCGCACGGATGGTTCGCCCTTTACAAAATGACATGTTGTTCACTGCCATCTAGATGGTTCTCTTGTTGTTCAGCACAATGCTATGCAAACAGAACTTCATTTGACAAATATTCCTGGAAGATGCTTTTGTTTGTTTCTAATGTTGTGTAAGAGCCTAGGATATGTTACCTTGTTGTTGCCATTGCAACCAAATATTAGTATAGGCATTAGGCCTAATAGGTGTAAAATAATATTTTTAGCTAGCCTACATTCTGTTGAACTTCGTTTCTGAAGGAACATAATCAAGCTGCCTTGCCTACCCTAGGCCACATTAAGTAAAATAAGTCAATTAATCTGTATTTCTTGTACTACTGTGATTAGTACCAGCTAGTAGGCCTAGTTTTGACTAATAGCTGCTAGTAGGCCTAGGCTGAATTTGTTGACCAAGCCTTTGTCGGACCCTTTGTACGAAGCATGTAAGCGAAATAATTATGTGCCTATTGTAACTTGGATGCATGCTCTATTTTGATAATATGACTGGGCCTAGTTTATAATTTAGATAAATATAGGTCTAGGCTTAGTACTCAGTCTAGCTTTTAGTCTAGATAATATGTGATCGCTCTGCTAGGCCAAGTTCCTATAGGCCCAATTGAATTTCTTAAATCAATGAAATGGGCCTACCAGTATAGCACTTGTCTGTAGCATGGACCAAGTTACATACCTCATTGGTTTAAACCAAGGTGTATAATTTGTTTGAACTCAATGCTTGAAGGTCTAGAGCATTCTGGAGTACAGGATGGCACAGGTGTTCAAAGATATCAGGTTAGGCCCTAATGTGACCCCAGTTTAGCCCTAGTCTATATTAGTGTTAATTATCTGAGTGCAGGCCTAGGCCTAGCAGTGATGATGGCAAATATTTTAGTAATCTGTTAGGCCTATGCCTACTTCAAAATTTGACAAGTGAAGTAGGCTTAGGCCTGATTATTGCTAGATCTGACTCAATCGTGGATGATCTAGGACTAGAGCTAGCCGATTATATGAGCTTCTTCAGGTAATATTAATTGTCATACCGGTAAAGCGCATCAAGACCAATTTCATTTGTTGTATGTTTTCATTTTTTTCCCTAATTATATTTAAAAGCCCTTTGGCAAAGTGTTATGGTTGTGGTTTATTTTCTTTTAGCAGCCCATTAAACATGTTTTACCAAATATTACAGATCTTTAAAGGTACACCAGCATTGATAAAGTAGCTGTAGGATACTTCTTTACTCAATGGTACCGGCATTGATTGTACCAGTACTCGACCTTAATCTATAATCCATCACATGCTCAATGGAGTTTTGAACTATTTTTTTTTTTTTTTTTTTTTATATATTGGTTTTAACGACGCACTATACTGATGGCTACGATCTATTGGCGTCAGTGGATGATGAATGAGATGATGGGATAATGAGATGAAGGGTTATTTTATTAAGTGTTTTGGATGGTGGGAAGGGTTCGGTCGTGGCCTGTTTGTATTTGTATTTGTATTTATTAGCTGTTGTTTACAAAGTACATTGTGTTAACATTGTCAATAAAAATTAGGTATAAGACCAGAAGGTACAGGAATAATGAGAATAATTGATAATATATTTAAATAAAATAAAAGTAATCTTAATAAATCTTGGAAGTTAAAGATCAATGATAATTCAGAAAGTCTTCTATACTGTAGAATGAATGGCTTAACAATAGTTTCTTGAGGGCAGACTTGAATATGTTTCGCTCTGTGATTGTCTTGATCTCTGGAGGGAGGTTGTTATAGAGTCTACGACCCGAATGGTGAACTCCTTGTTAAGGAATCATCCCAGTATTAACCTGAACGACAGAGGGAAACCACAAAAAAAACCTGTCAAGATGGTCGACTACGGCGGGAATCAAACCCCGGTCTCCCGAATGACAGTTCAGTGTGTTACCACTCGGCCACGCGTCTTGGTTTTTTAACTATTCAATAATAACAATTCTTGAGGTGCAGTGGCTTCATTCAATAGATCTTATGAAGATCTATGAAAAAATACCAATTTCATGATGAAAAAAAGGAAATTTGAATGTGATGCCCATACATATTCCTTTTACATTTACCGATGACCTAGGTCAGGGCCTTCCAACTAGATATCTCGGAGGGCTCTTTCTGATTGATTGATAATTGACCTAGAGAAAATATTTCTTTTTTAAATTGTAGGCCTATATCTCTGTAATTTATTCCTGTTATATACGTTAATCCTTGGATTATAGCTATCGTATCGACGGATCTACTTCTGCATTCCAAAGCTGTGCAACCAGCCATATACTGAAAACTAAAAATATGCTGTTACCACTGTACAAATTACACTAGTTTCTTATACTGTATATGTCAGTATGCATCCATTGTTTATTTAAAATTATATACCTCAGTCATAACCTCTTTATACATGAACATGAAAGCCAATTTACGGATTCACTTGATTTATTCGCGTAGCATTTTTTGTCTGCATTGCATTAACCACGATTAGCTACTTGATTACGTCACGTGTCAGAGCCACATTGATTTTCTAAATTCATTATGTAAATTTGAATGACACATTATAATCAAGAAGACCGTTTTCAGACAATACTTCTCGGAAATGTGTCTTAAAAATGAAAATAGAATTTGTGGTTTTCCTATTAAAGTCTTCTCTTTAGAAGATATCTCGCACAAGTTGGAAAAAGCATGGATCTCACACAATAATCTGATTTTCAATATAATTTGAACTTCATTCACCATGCAAACATGAAATATTTGATAATTCATCCTCATGGTTCATAGCTGTGGAGAGAGCTCTGAATTAGAATTCTCCGAGCTTAAACCATTATTCCACATATTGATGTTTAATATTATGAATGTACGAGGTTGTAAGTCAAACTTTCCAATTATCACCAGTTGTACCCAATGTATGATGAAAGGTGGCAGACAAATTTAAGAATGGGGTACAAAGACCTGTAGGCATGTACAATACTAATTAGATACCAAGGGGCGCATTCCTGTACGATTTAATCCGGCACCAATATCACAGTGGAACTTCGTGAGTATACCGTATGTTTTTCAGGGGACCAAACAAAAAACTGACCAAAGTTCCTTACTTCAGTGACCAAGTTTCTTACTAAAGAAACTATTTGACATGTAGGAGCATATGATTGGGATCAAAAAATGAAACTCACCAAGGCAAAAAATGTACCACCGTCAACTCGTACACAGCTACCTTGAACCACGATGTAGTGATACCAACATACTTTATCATAATATAAAGGAGGTGTACTGACTCCCATACTAATAAACATAGACGGTATTTGTGGTTTCTTGCGATCAATTTAGAGCCAAAGATCTCGATTGCCTGTCGAGATTTAGCGCATTCCCTTATGAACTAGATGTAGGCCTAGATAAGCAGGGCCTGCTCGTGATGTTTTTATGCCGTGGGCGACATCTGAGTAGATTTGATCAATTCGAGGGCGAAGCTTGAGATGATACGCGATCCTAGTTTGCTGATCGCGATGAGAATTGGAAACTTTTAATACTTGACATCGATTGAAAGTCGTACCTACTTTGCAAGTATCATTGATCATAACATTATAAATCCAATCTTGATATTAAAAATATTTATTCTCCGTATTCAATTCTTTGTATTTATAATTCTACGGCACAATCGGTTCTGACCACTTCTGAAAAAATCCATTCCGAAATATTGACTAACACCATAAGAATAACCCAGAAGAGAAAAAATGGGAAAAATAATTTCTACAAAAAATGCAAACTTTGTAGGCCTACAAAAATAATACACAAGAATGATAAACATGAAACTTTTCTAGATCAATTAGATCTATGGAGTGAATCTACAGGTAAATCCAATTGGAGCTCCAAATATGAAATGTTTACCAAGTCGATCTGCATAAAGAAGGTGGTGAGGGTCATACAATACAAATAGTCAAATAGCACGCTCAAATGATATCATATGGTGTGTTTGCCCATTATGAACAGTAAATAATTATGTAGACACAATATATATATATATATATATATAATGTTTGTATGTACAGATTTATACATAAAATTTTTACATTTATAATTGTAGCAACAGATGAGGAAAAAATCACTTTTATTTATTTCAAGAGGCCGTACATGTAAAATGACACTTTCAATAAAATGAGAATGCAGTACAATGAGTACTCAGATTTTGACTTTGCAGACATATATATAATGTTTGTATATACAGATTTATTCACTATTTTTTAAATTCATAAATGTAGCAACTGATGAGAAAAAAAATCACCTATTCATCTCAAGAGAACGTGTAATATGACAGGTTAGGGGATGCGCCGATACACCGAAAACAACGTACACCGAAAAACTTGGAGCAAAAGAGGATGCAGCAATACACCGAAAAAAACTCACACCAGAAAAGTTATCTTGGAGGGTGACTGTACTGGGAGGCAAGCCCGAGTAAAAGGACATTCAGGGTGGAGCTACAATGATCCATTTGAATGGTGGGGGACTATTCTCCTCCAAACAAAAGTAAAACACTATCTTGTATGAAAATATCATTCTTTTCTGTGTTAGTATTTTTTTTGGTGTATTGCCGCATCATCTCTTATCGTCCAGCCCACGGGCCCGCCCTGTAGATAAGAGTGGCTATGGTACCGGATGGCATTTTTTTAACTTACGAAATCTATAATTTTCGAGCAAAACAAATGCAACTGCTAACATCATAATTCTACTAAGCCGTGTATATAGCATTGTTGAGGCCACCGTCGGTAGCTTAGTCAGCAGAGGCACTGCTTCAGAAACTGAAGTCACCGTTGGGTGTGGGTTTTTGTTAACGTCTTTTCACTCATCACTTCATTGTTTCATAATCATCTTCTCCTTCGTACCCCCATATAACCGAGCTTTCGTCAAGCAAACAATATTCATTCATTCATTCAGCATTGTTGAGTATTGTTGTTTTTCATATTTCAATATTAAAACGATAGATGTGCTACAGGCAATCGGGACCTAGGACTCAGATTCTGTCCCCGAAATATTTAACTTCGAAGACGCGAGTCAATACACCTTTATATTATGACAAAGTATGTAGGTAGGCCTATCACTACTCTTGAAACTTGGGTTTATATTGTACAGGAATTCACCCCCTGTAGGACTCTTCTAGCCTCATAGTATTGCATACTTTGCAGCGAGTAACTAATAATATATGTACCCTCTTAACTTTTCAGGTACCAAGAAAACATATTTGTGTCTCCCAGTCATATTGAATATGGAGGGTCAAGTACAAATAGTCCCAAACTATTGCTAGCATTGTCCAATGTACAAAAGCATAAGCTCCAGGATTCCGGATATTTACAAAATTACGTAGAGTGCACGCCAATTGAAATTGTTTCTGAACCTACCATTTTTACGGACCCATTGGATGATGTAACCATAACGGCAGTGTTTGAAGAAGTGAGTTCTCCTAGTAAGAGTCCGAAAAAACACCAATCGAATGCCAAGTATTTGTGTTTTACGTGTGGACGTTCTTTTTCCCAAAAGACCACTTTACTAGCACATACCACCAGTACCCATGCAGTTGAACCATCGACTTGTAGTGTATGCTTCAAGACCTTCCATAATGGTATTATGCTTAAAACTCATATGATACAGCACACTGGGATTCATCCTTTCAAGTGTGTGATCTGTGATAAGGGCTTCATCTTCGATAGTTCATTGTCAAAACATATGCTTCGGGCTCATGAAGACCATTCTGAGATACAGTGTAAAGTGTGTCAAAAAAAGTTTACTTCGAGTCTTCGATTGAAGAAACATGAAGAATACGTTCATCAAATACAAGCAAAACCAACTAATAAGAATAGTCTTGTGAAGCGTTCGCAGTGTTCTCTATGTGAGAAGTCTGTTTCCTGTAAATATATGAGCTACCATATGAAGAATGTACATGGCATTTTATCAAAACATGTGTGCAAGTTATGCAATGAAGAATTCCGTGATATCGCAAAATATAAGGATCACGTGGTCAAACATGTACAGGTAGTTGCCAATTTAGAGAATTACTCATGTGATGCATGCAAAAAGGTATTCAAGACAAAAGGGAGTCTTCAACGTCATATCAGCTGGGTTCATGGTAATCGTCTTCGCAATACAAAATCATATGAGTACGAGTGTGATGTATGTGCACGAAAGTTTCAGTCACTTTCGGGAATAAACAATCATGTTTGTAGCTACTCTGAAGAACGTAAATATCATTGTAATTGTGGACGTAGTTTTTATTCTAAGACTGCGTTTGCTCAGCATCAGCAAAGGGTTCATTTCATTGAAAATCCCTTGGCTGATGAGGGTGTATCCTCGGAAGTAAAAGAAGCCGTTTATCCATGTTCAATGTGCTCCAGGACCTTCCTAAGTTACAGCGGAAGAAAACGTCATGAACAGAATGTTCACAGTGCCGAACATCCCGAGTTGAAATTACCCACTCTTAAAGCACCAGTTGATTGTCACCTGTGTGATGCCACGTTCAGAGATAATAAATCTCTACGCGAACACATGAGCATTGTACATGATACTTCTTTGACGTTTGCCTGCTCAGAGCCTGGCTGTGATAAAAGCTATAGTACTTCACAAGGATTACGGCAACATGAGAAGTTTTTTCACAAGCGAGATAAAAGTGTCAAATTTCCATGCACAGTCTGTGGGAAACTGCTTAGTCAAGTAAGTTACTCATATATCGTTTTGTGCGGTAACTTGTGTAATATCTCTGAAAAAATTAAAACAAATTGGTTTTTATTCTGCCAACATTATATGTTCATTAGAAAATATATCATCAAGGTTGTCTTCAAAAAGGTGTAGGCCTACACAAAGTCTTCACCTAGAAACATACTATAGTAGCCCTATACGATACAGAATTGGGTACTATATATGATTAGCTACCGATAATTATATGATGAGTATACTGGTATTGCACAAGTTACCGTACCGCAGAAATGAATTTGAAAATATAAATACATGTGAAATTGTCCATACTGCTCCTAAATAATACGGAATTGAACTATCATCTACGGTAGTAAGATATATAATATTATAATATATATAATATATAATGTATTGAATTACATACTAATCCAATGATTATAGGCCTACCCTATACCGGTATGGATATTTTTTTTATTAATAATAATTAGGGTTGCCGTTCGATCAAAAAATTGTGATCAAAATCGAAGTGTACAATATCGAAAATCGATCGAATCGAAATCGATTGCATTTTTATCGAAAATCGATCGAATTGACAAATCAAATCGAAAAAAAAACGTGTTCGGTAACAAAATACTATGTTTATATATACCCTGCACGCGCTATATATAAGTATAATGTTACCATACACACAACTACGTTCTCTCCTCGGAGTCATTGAATCGACTAACTAATAATGACGTGAATCATCACGTCCGGGGTAGAATTCAGTCAATTTCGTATTGCGATTCTACTGGCGCTCGGCCATCCCGAGTGTTTTCTCACACTAAAGTCTTGTCTTGTCTCCTTGCTCGTCAAGGTCAGACAATGACGGACTACACACAGTAGAAGATCGTTGCGCAGTAGGAATGACGCGTCAAATAAAAATGATCAAAATTGGAAGAATCATGATTCTTCGTGATAAAACAAATTTATTAGTCGTGTTTTTAGTGGAATATCTCGCAGTTTCAAGTTGAGTTCATTGTCATGAGTATGCGGGTCCAGTATGCCCAATCAAAATGAGCAAAACATATTTTTTTACCGATTATAGGCCAAGATTCGCATATAAGCCTAGGGTAAATTTCAGGCTTGAAATTTCGAGAAAAAACCTCGGTTTATATTCTGGACAATTTTTAATATTTTAGTTTACTTTTTTCTCTTAGATTTCTCTTAGACTGGAAACACTATTTTCATCTAAGATTACGTTCTTATCATCTACGTGATGCGCATAGTTTTTCAACTTTGCCAAACCAAACTCCTCTGCCCCGCATGTATAATTTCATTTCATATCTCATAATAGATATTTTAAAAAGCAATAATACACTTCAGGAGTCAATCAATCACTTCACACTTGTCGAAAGTCGAAACCACACTTCACGTCAAAACGACTAGATAAGAACTAGACGCATGTGTAGCGGGACAAGTATTAACTCGAGAAAACCAACTGTTCGAAAATCTCGGAATGATGGGCGTCAATGGAAGCGAACGTTTTACTTGTGACGCCTCGCGCTACTTGTATACTGTTGTACGCTTTTGATCTTCGAAAACTTTTCGATATCGATCGAACCGAAAATCGAAAGGTACATATCGAAATCGAATCAAAAACCTATAATCGAAAGTCGATCGAATCGATCAAAATCGAATGGCAACCCTAATAATAATACATATTGAATCTTGATACAAAATCATTGTTCCCCATTGATACTGAGGATGATAGGTAGGATCGTTCAGACGAGGCACCGTAAGGACGTTTCTACCACCCCAAAGAATAATTAATGATGAATCATTTAATGATTGCATTTACATCCTTAGTTGATAATTTCAGGTATTGTGAACAATTCAAGCAATCACACATTTTCTTACTTAGTGCCGGTATCTTGATACCTCAGGTCTATACTTTTTCTACTTATTCTTCTTTCATTTCTTTCTTTCTTTTATTTTATTCAGGCCCATTATAGGCTAGTACTGGTATTCTTTGTTTCGATTTTTTTAGAATTCAATTCAAACTCTTAGGCCTACAACATCATAATTAATGTTCCGTTGAAAAAGAAATAGCTATGGATATGAATTTATACATGGATAGGCCTATGGTTTATTTACATTGGAAGCGAAGACTCAGCTTACCGTGACACTTGAAAAAACGAAAGTGTCATTTAATTTTTTTGTTTTTTGCATTCAATTGTTTGTGCTCAACTAGTCAAACAGAAGCACAAATTTCGATGAAACTTGGCATGCATAGTCATCATCTAACTATACTCTAGGCCTATAGTTTCGAAGTGTATTCGGTTTGACCACTTTTGAGAAGAACTATAATGAATTTTTGAATATTCCCATGAAAATAACCCAGAGGACAAAGTTGGGAAAAAATAGTTACTTCAAATAGACCTGTATTCCAATTTCAACAGAATCAAAAGCATTTTTGAGGAAAAATTATAATGTAATTTTTTCATATCAATTAGGCCTAGCTACAGTGAAACCTCTATGCATCGATCCCAGATCTATCGTTTTCCTGCTTGTATCATTCATTTTTTCATTCAATTTTCCTGGATGGATGGTTTTATTTTCCTGGTCCCTTGCAAAACGATGGATACAGGTTTCATTGCACGCCTAAAGCTATTAAGGCTTGCTTACCAAGTCTTCCTTGCTGTACGTGACTGGGAGATGAGAGTGGATTAGGCTTCGATTCGATTCCTGCCACTCTTCATCTTAACAGAGTTCTTTCGTGGAAAGCTCTATCCTAGGTAAATGCCGGGATGGTTCCCCTTTGCCCCACTTCCAAAAAATCCATCACATCATCCTATCATTTTGTGGATAGACTAGTTGATTTGATAATATGATATGTAACATTGTTTTCCAGGACTTCACTCGTAAACAACACATGACAATACATACAGGATTACTCAAGTACTCCTGTGATCTTTGCAGTAAGCCATTCCGATTACAGTCAAGTCTCAAGGAACATTTGCTCACTCATACAAACATTATGCCGGTGGTTTGCCAGATCTGCCTAAAGAACTTCCGAAAGAAATCTCATCTACGAACACATATGAGAACTCATACGGGCGAAAGACCATATGCTTGTGACATCTGTGGACGAGCGTTTGCTCAAGTACGTATATGCTGCTTTAAATAATTGTTCATTATTCATTTTGCTCTGATTCTTGGTGTTTTCACTTTTTATATATCTCCAAGATGCTCATGAATCATGATGGAAATGAAAATATTTCATATTTTTTGGATATTTCAATCAATTTTCAAGTAGTTTTAATACTTACTAGATGAAAGTAATGTGGTTATATGTTGGGTGGGGCCCAGGCCTTGGTCTTCCATACCTCACTTGTGCAGATAGGCTTATATGGACTTGGCATGTTCAATATAAATAAGTACAGGCCTTGGTCTCCCATGCCCCACTCGTGCAGGTAGGCCTATATAGGCTTGACATGTTCTATATAAATAAGTGGGGGTGTGCAAGCGCTCGAGTTTTTGAGGTCCAGTTTCTATGTTCGAGTTAAAGCTCAAATTCAGCTGAACTTGAAAATTTCGAGCTCGATTTTTTTGTGTTTTTTTCCAAATTTTAGGGTCCAGTAGTTGCTACTGATATGAAAATTCTTTGTAATCCGTATTCCCTATCAACAGACATTATTCGTTGGGCGTCACGAAAGGCACTCGACACTGGTGCGTCAGCGCATACTCGCATGATGAGGAGCGCGAGGCAGGGACTGCGGCGGGTCAAAACACCCGAGAGTCATTCCAGGAGCAATCACCCAATGGTGGTTGCTCATGGAATTTAGATTTTAAAAATATTTTGTATGCTCATTGACACTCATGTCCTGAGCTCAAAAACACTTATCTCAAAAAAATTGTGCGTACTGTTTCCAAAATATGGGGCGTGAAAGTTTGACTCCGAGCCCAAATTTAGCTCTGTTAAGCATCTGCGGTAATTGTTGGTGTTTCCATATCGTTCAAGATAACAAAGTTCAGTAAACTGCAAACAATTCAGGATGGTCCATTCTTTCTAGTGATACTCTTCTGTTCAATCATCCTTGTCAATTTCTAATCTCTGTGGGAGGTCAAATGTCAAGGTCAATAATTGTTTTTTTTTGCAATTTTGGGACACATTTTCATCAAGAAGGATCAAAAAAACAAAAAAGTAAAATGACTGCCTTAAACTAGACCCATGTGTTAACATTAATCAATACTTATTTTTATATTTTTTTGTCTCCTTCATGCTGAAAAAATCCCCGAGAATATCATAAAAAGTCAAATTTGGTCATTTTTGACCCCACTTTCCTCCAGAAGGGGACCAGGTAAAAATCTGGAAGTACCCAACTTGTAACAAGTAATATCTGATCTTCAAATCTGAAGTTTCTCTTTGTTTTTTTCATTGGTATAGAAAATAAAAAATGTCAAAGTAATTGGAATTTACAAACATTTTTCAATATACGGCCACTAGCCCATATCAATTAACATCTATATAGGTACGATATTTCTTGCATTATTTCTACAATGTAATTGCTCAGTAACATATCTGGTTGTTATTGTTTCCTACCCAATAAATGATCAATTTCCACCCTAGCTTTTTGCCTAATGTTATATGTATGGCCTGTTGCTGCCACCTGTGAATTGTAATGGTGAAAGAACAAGTAGGATATCAATGTGCTTCACCCACACAATGTCATCTTTCGAAAGATTGTGGTAAGACGAAGACACATTATGGTTAAAGAAATGAATCTTGTAATCTAGGTTCACCACCGACTCTTCAGTCCATTTTTCATCGTACACACAAGCTGCGTAGTCATTGTTTTTTATACATAGCACATCTCCCATTTGTGATTTCACTTTAGAAATAGATTATCTCTAGGAAGATGAGTGAACTTGATGTTCTAGAGATTTTGAGAGAGTTCACATCTAACGGTATTAAACAGTGCTTATGAACGCTTTTTTACTGCACAGTACGAAAATGCGTCTACCATTGTCAACACGGGAGAGAATTACCGTTTCATACTTCTGGAAATCAACTCTCTCTATCAAAATCTCTAGAACATCAAGTTCACCCATCTTCCGAGAGATAATGATTCCTAAAGTGAAATCACAAATGGGAGATGTGCTTTGTATAAAAAAAATTACTACGCAGCTTGCGTGTACGATGAAAAATGGACTGAAGAGTTGGTGGTGAACCTAGACTACAAAATTCATTTTTTCAACCGAAATGTGCCTATCTTTCCACAATCTTTCGAAAGATGACATTGTGTGGGTGAAGCACATCAATATCCTACTTGTTCTTTCACCATTACAATTCACCACAGCAATTGGTATATAATATTAAGCAAAAAACTAGGGTGAAAATTGATCATTTATTGGGTAGGAAACAATAACAACCAGGTATGTTACTGAGCAATTACATTGTAGAAATAATGCATGAAATACCTTATATATTACCTATATAGATGTTAATTGATATGGGCTAGTGGCTGTGGCTAGGGCTAGTGGCGTTTACTGAAAAATGTTGGTAAATTCCAATTACTTTGACATTTTTTATTTACTATACCAATGAAAAAAGCAAAGAGAAACTTCCAGCATTTGAAGATCAGATATTACTTGTTTCAAATTGGGTACTTACAGATTTTTACCTGGTCCCCCGGGACTGGATGAAAAGTGGGGTCAAATATGACCAAATTTGACTTTCTGATTTTCGTGACTTTTTTTCAGCATGAAGGAGACAAAAAAACATAGAAGTAATTATTGATTAATGTTAACACATGGGTCTAGTTTAGGGCAGTCATTTTACTTTTTGTTTTTTTGATCCCTTCTTAGTGAAAATGTGTCTCAAAATTACCAAAAAAGCAATTATTGACCTTGACATTTGACCTCTCAAAGAGATTATGAATTGACAGGAATGATTGAACAGAAGAGTATATTAGAAAGAATGGGCCATCCTGAATTGTCTGCAATTTTCTGAACTTTGATATCTCAAAAGGTATAGAAACACCAACAGTTACCGCAGATGCTCAACAGAGCTAAATTTGGGCTCGGAGCCAAACTTCGACACCCCATATTTTGGAAACGGTACACACAATTTTTTTGAGATAAGTGTTTCTGAGCTCAAGACATGAGTGTTAATGAGCACACAAAATATTTTTCAAATCTAAATTCTATGAGCAACCATTTTTCTGAAAATTGGGTGATTCCTCATAGAATGACCCCTGAGCATTTATTGGGCAAAGGAGGGACGGGCGAGTTATTCTTACGTGACACATGACAACAAAGAACTTCCTATCAACGCAGGACATTCGTCAATATATGCTCTTGTCCGTTGAAAAGTTGAATACTTTTCGTGTTGCTGTTCAGGAGAAACGACTTTCCAGATAACATATTTGGGGCGTTGGTGCTCCGCTAGTTCGTTAGTTCTCGATCTATATCTATATATATACATATGTATGTATATATATATATATATTTATATATATATATATGTATATATATATATATATATATATATATATATATATATATATATATATATATATGTATATGTATATATATATATATATATATATATATATATATATATATATATATATATATATATATATAATATATATATATATATATATATATATATATATATATATATATATATATATATATATATATATATATATATATATATATATATATATATATATATATATATATATATATATATATATATATATATATAAATATATATATATATATATATATATATATATATATATATATATATATATATAAATATATATATATATATATATATATATATATATATATATATATATTTATATATATATATATATATATATATATATATATATATATATATATATATATATATATATATATATATATATATATATATAAATATATATATATATATATAAATATATATATATATATATATATATATATATATATATATATGTATATATATATATATATATATATATATATATATATATATATATATATATATATGTATATATATATATATATATATATATATATATATATATATATATATATATATATATATATATATATATATGTATATATATATATATATATATATATATATATATATATATATATATATATATATATATATATATATATATATATCTTAACTATATCTATATATATATCTATATCTATATGTATAT
>CAXFZR010000375.1:0-28426 GCA_964007535.1 Brachyptera risi
ATATATATATATATATATATATATATATATATATATATATATATATATATATATATATATATATATATATATATAATATATATATATATATATATACTATATATATATATATATATATATATATATATATATATATATATATATATATATATATATATATATATATATATATATATATATATATATATATATATATATATATATATATATATATATATATATATATATATATATATATATATATATATATATATATATATATATATATATATATATATATATATATATATATATATATATATATATATATATATATATATATATATATATATATATATATATATATATATATATATATATATATATATATATATATATATATATATATATATATATATATATACTATATATATATATATATATATATATATATATATATATATATATATATATATATATATATATATATATATATATATATATATATATATATATATATATATATATATATATATATATATATATATATATATATATATATATATATATATATATATATATATATATATATATATATATATATATACATATATACATATATACATATATACATATATACATATATACATATATACATATATACATATATACATATATACATATATACATATATACATATATACATATATACATATATACATATATACATATATACATATATACATATATACATATATACATATATACATATATACATATATACATATACATATATATACATATATTATTTTTTTATTATTATTATTTAACTCTTGCAAATGCACATAAATGCGCAGTGGCAAGTTCCCTAAGTACCCCTATCCCACCATCTCCTTAACCCTCTGACGGAATAACTTTAACCTGATGTCATCCCCTTCAAAAACATTTCTACTAAGCCCATTCCAGTCCCTACCTGTCCTATTTAAGAAAGAGAATTTACCGACATCTAATGTAGCCCCCTTTATGACTACCGCTCTATCATGACCCCGCCTACCTCCATACCCTGACTTATTTCTTTTTATCAACTCATGCAGCTCCCCCCACCCCCCCTCTCCCTCCATTACCCTGAAGAAATTACATAAACGATCCTCCTTCCTCCGTATTTCCAATTTCTGCCACCCCAGGTCTCTCATTGCCACCCCAGGTCTCTCATTGCCACCCCAGGTCTTTCATTGCCACCCCAGGTCTCTCATCTGCCACCCCAGGTCTCTCATCTGCCACCCCAGGTCTCTCATCTGCCACCCCAGGTCTCTCATTGCCACCCCAGGTCTCTCATTGCCACCCCAGGTCTCTCATATATATAAACATATATATATATATATATATATATATATATATATATATATATATATATATATATATATATATATATATATATATATATACATATATATATATACATATATATATCTCATATATATATATATATATATATATATATACATATACATATACATATATATACATATACATATACATATATATACATATACATATACATATACATATACATATACATATACAGATATAGATATATATATATATATATATATATATATATATATATATATATATATATATATAGGGTTGCCGTAAACTGATCCATCCAGAAACTGGTCCATCTTGTCAACTAGTCCATCTCTATATTATTTTATTAATTATTATATATTTCATGAAAGCAACTGGTCCATCTGGAAACTAGTCCATCTCGAATTTTGATAATATTAATAATTATCGTATTTATACGTCTCGGAAAGTGATCCATCCGGCAACTGGTCCATCAGTACTTAAGTAGAGTACTCCATTTAAGCATTAAATTCCCATTGTTGAGCTATCTATTCGCGCGTGGTATCATTTGAAAGGTAATTTTGCGCACTTTCTGAATATGCACTCCATTTTTCAATCAGAGGACAATACTGGTAGAAAACAGTAGCTTGATTGGAATATTCGGGAGGAAAAATTAAAAATATCGTGCAACGTTCAAAACACGATATTAGTTTTTGATGACTGGCTATAATGATATTTTTCATTCCTCATGATAGGTATCGAATGAAACTAACATGATAGGTTGATGATATTTGAATTCTGACATTCAAATCACCTGAAAACTGCTCTGAAGATTGAGGAAAACCCCAATTCACAAGGGTGAGTGACATAAATTTAGTTATATTCAAGCCATTGTGAATTTCCAAACTTTTTCTCATATCCCATGACACAGATCAAGCATATGGAAAATTGAAAAAAAATACCATGTACGCAAAACGTGATTTTTGTAACACACTTCTTGATGAAGAGAGAAACACTCATTTTTTTCTCGAAATAATGTATTCTCCAACATTTTGTGTGTTTTTTTCTGTGGAAGTGTATCGTCTCTGCAATTTATATGGCTGAGACTCTCACACAAACAGGAATGCTCAGTCCACAGTATTTTACCACATTATTCATTTTCCGACAAGGCGATATAGGCTTTCCACATCTTATCGGGAGCCCGTTGCGCTTGAATACGCGTACCTAAATTTCGAAATTTTGAATGCGAATTGAGAGTTAATCATTTGCATTGTTCTTCCTTTTTTGGTTCGTTACCTTGGTCCCGTCCGCCCAAGATTTGATCCGGAGGTATATGTTTGATCAACACACAGGAATTATTTGAACAACGATCATGCATCCGAATTCTCTAAAGTTTCCAATTTGTACGATTTTTTTTCATCGACTATGTGTGAAAATTTCGTTTTCATACAAGAAAATGCCGCAAAAAGATTCGAATTTGATTTCATGATTTCATCATATTGTTGATTTTTCCGCGTATTTCACACGACCTCAACGTTCTTTAAACATGTATTGAACTATTTTCGAGAAGATTCGAACATTTCAAAAAAAGAGATCGTATTTCACAAAAAGTGGGGAAAGTCTGTCAAAGAGTCAGATGTCAACTTGATTCTCTTGTCTTGGATCAATTTTCCAATTCGTCAAATCCTAATAACTCTCAAATTTGTGACCGGGAAACCACGAATTCAGAACTGGTCCTTAATTATACTAGTTCACATATGACGGCCAACTTTCATCACATTTCTATGAATGATTTCAATTCAAAAATATTTTGAGAAATTCATCCAAACGCTACATCCGAACGCTATTTGAACATTGGCGTTACTATCGGGTGGGCCAAGTGGGCTAGTGCCATAGTGAGCACGTATGGGGGCACCAATATGAATTTCTTTAATTCTAGATAGTCCAGTCTAATCAAGGAAATGATAATTTTCAATGTTGAACCTGTATTCACAATTCTTTCAAATTCACGCTCTCTCATATATTATCATAATATATAATATTTCGGAGAGATAGAAGATACCCCAATAATTTGAGAAGAAGAGAGTCAAGAAAGTGAAGCATCATTTTGACGAATTAGGCCAACGTCTATAAGTTGATCCCGAAAAGTGCTTCAGAGTTCAAGTGTTCAGGAGGCCTCTTTACATGTTGCCTATACCAGCTTGATTGCAGACGTTCGGGATACAAGTTGGCAACGGTAAACTAATCATCGTATCAACAGACAGTTTTTATTCAATAATCAGCAGTATTCAATATGTGCTTGCTTGAAGAGCTCTAGTTCGTGGTATATTTGAAACCCTTTCAAAATAATCTGAAAATCAACATGCTTATACCTGTTTCCCATTCTTTCTACGATTTTTCAGTGATATAATATGAAAATTAGAATTTTTAATGAACGTAGAGACACAGATATACTCATTGTGGTTTCATTGCATAAAGAATTATACTGATCGAACTCAACGTTTACCCACCATGTATTGTAAGCCAAAGGTCTGCATTGGCGCTTTTTGTCTAGTTTTGACCGTCCCCTGCAGGGTTTACTCATGAATTGTGATATGTAGATTAAGGTTCGAGAGTTCGCGTGAAGTAACAGAAACCTTCAAAGTCTCACATTCAAGTCATCTGACTGAAATCTCAGATGTATAAGTTCTGGGCGATGCAAATACGTTTCGAATCAAATTTGAAACTGATGTATCGCTCGCATTTCCCTCCAACTTCTCGACATGAGATCTGCTTTGCGTAAAGATATCTTGAAAATATCCAGTGTACTATAGCCAACTCTGCAAGTTTCCAGGTGTGCTCCGCTCGTGTCCGGTTTTCAACAATACCTGTCACAGTTGCAAGTGCAGGGAGAGGCTGTTTGAAACTGAAGCAGATAATTACGTACCTTTTTAGATCAAAGTCACAAGAAAGACTCAAAGGCTCGACGTCTATTCCATAAATTGAACGGCGACGAGCGAAAATGAATGATTTTGATCAATTAAGTTTAATAGATATTTTCGCGGATCATGAAGCTCGAAGAAAAAAATTCAAGTAGACCACTGGGTGGACTGCTGCATTTTTTTCCACCGACGCAAACTTTATTTGTATTTACTAATTTACATCAGGTTACTTTGAATCGAAGTTATGATCCACTTGAATATATGTAGGCCTATAACATAGTTTTTAATCGCGCCAAGTAGTTTTACACCGACGCCATAAGATTCTTCAACAAGTTAACATGAAGTGCTTCGTTCAACCCTACAAGCGAGGTATTTCATGAGTACAAACTATCATAGCAATTTTCACAGAGCAGTGTGCTTGACTAAGTATAGGCCTATCACCCAAATTGATTTAATTCATTTAAACGGATTGATTAGGAAATGTGAGAGGGGCACTCCAGGTGATACATACCCAAGGGCACTCCGTATTGAAGTTACGCCACTGTATTTGAATAATCGAATATTCTGAATGTATCGAATCATTGAAACAGAATGAAGAGTCAAAATCAATGCAGAATCAAGATTAGATTGGACTCAATTTTGAATGAATTTAGAGATAAGAAATGTCCGGTGTTGACGATGTTGATGTTGCTAAATCTTATATCATCATCAAATGAAGAGTGACCGTATTTTGAAGACAATCATTTTCATCTGTAACTGTCCTGAAAGTTATTGATAAAATCGATCCATTAGGTGGGTAGCCTACTCCAATATCTCTTCTTAATTCTTCACTGTCTGTTTCATCAAAGAGGCAAAAAAATTGCCCCTATAAGAATGATGAAGGTCTGAATATGTATGTTGTGAAATTATTCCATCTTTACACATCTTTTATTTACATTCTTATCTAATTCCCAATATCACGTTCTCAAACACTGTGGTACTATTATTTCTGAATAATATAGTTGAAAGGCATTTCTCCACAACTGTGATGGTAACGTAGCTTCGATTTTTCCATAGTGATTTGAATACGAATTCCGCGCGTATTTTCTTCCGTTCTGGTTGGACAAAATTGAAACAAGCCTCGTAGTCGACCAACCACAGGTTGCCGTCGATCAGGCGCGAAAATCTCGGCAAGGATGCATGATATTACATGAACCATGAACTTCTATGATGTTATAATCATCTAGTGAATGAGAGTGTAATAATATGATATAATATTACTGATTTTGTTCAATTTGAATGTGTCAAGTGTAAATGATTGAATATGAGTTTGAATGAAATAAATTCTTCTTTCTCATCATGAATTGTTTTCATAATGACTTTGTATTCATCTCTTGAATTTCTCTTGAAATTTTTTTACCAAGATTTTTTTGCAAACACATGTTAAGGGATGTGTCGTTGAGGCTGTGACCAATATATAGCCCAATCGGGTGATTGGTGTAGAAATGAGGAGCGTTTCACATTTCGATGTGTCGGACGGCCGGGTTTTAGCATAGGCCTACCGCTCGGGTGAGCCGGCCAGTGCACGACCGCGCGGACGTGCGCCCAGATCTCAGATAATTTTTTTCACCAAGATTTTTTTGCAAACACATGTTAAAGGATGTGTCGTTGAGGCTGTGACCAATATATAGCCTAATCGGGTGATTGGTGTAGAAATGAGGAGCGTTTCACATTTCGATGTGTCAGACGGCCGGGTTTTAGCATAGGCCCATACCGCTCGGGCGAGCCGGCCAGTGCACGACTGCGCGGACGGGCGCCCAGATCTCAGATAATTTTTTTTCCCAAGATTTCTTTGCGACACATGTTAAAGGATGTATCGTTGAAGCTGTGACCTAGTAACAGCCTGATCGGGTGATTGGTACAGAAATGAGGAGCGTTTCACATTTCGATGTGTCGGACGGCCGGGTTTTAGCATAGGCCTACCGCTCGGGCGAGCTGGCCCATCCAGTGGAACCTCTGCCCATCGTTTCCCTGCTTGTATCATTCACTTTGTCATACCCCACTCCCATCCAACAAAAAACAACAAAAAACGCGTAGTTGCGGATGCAGAGCCCGTGATGTCCGAGCCTTTGAACCCAAACATTTGTAGATTGGTCTTCTACGATGCCGTCATTTAAAACCGCGTGAAAATCAAACTATCCCCTGGTCCGTGGGCTGAGGTGGGAAAATCGAATGGAACCGGTCTGTCCTGGCTTCGAACCGGGCACATACTGACTAAATCATTGTAAAAATATTGTGGAAAATGCCCTCAGCTAAAATACTGACGACGGGCCATAGGATGATGTGATTTTGATGCGATGAACTTGAACTTGGTCACAGCCTCAACGATACATCCTTTAACATGTGTTTGCAAAAAAATCTTGATGAAAAAAATTATCTGAGATCTGGGCGCCCGTCCGCGCGGTCGTGCACTGCATGGCCGGCTCACCCGAGCGGTAGGCCTATGCTAAAACCCGGCCGTCCGACACATCGAAATGTGAAACGCTCCTCATTTCTGTACCAATCACCCGATCAGGCTGTTACTAGGTCACACCTTCAACGATACATCCTTTAACATGTGTCGCAAAGAAATCTTGGGAAAAAAAATTATCTGAGATCTGGGCGCCCGTCCGCGCGGTCGTGCACTGGCCGGCTCACCCGAGCGGTAGGCCTATGCTAAAACCCGGCCGTCTGACACATCGAAATGTGAAACGCTCCTCATTTCTACACCAATCACCCGATTAGGCTATATATTGGTCACAGCCTCAACAACACATCCCTTAACATGTGTTTGCAAAACAATCTTGGTGAAAAAAATTATCTGAGATCTGGGCGCCCGTCCGCGCGGTCGTGCACTGGCCGGCTCACCCGAGCGGTATATGCCTATGCTAAAACCCGGCCGTCTGACACATCGAAATGTGAAATGCTCCTCATTTCTACACCAATCACCCGATTAGGCTATATATTGGTCACAGCCTCAACGACACATCCCTTAACATGTGTTTGCAAAAAATCTTGGTAAAAAAATTATTCGTAGTAGTCTGGGCTCCCGCCCGCGCATTCGTGCACTGGCCGGCTCACCCGAGCGGTAGGCCTATGCTAAAGCCTGGCCGTCCGACACATCGAAATGTGAAACGCTCCTCATTTCTGTACCAATCACCCGATCAGGCTGTTACTAGGTCACAGCTTCAACGATACATCCTTTAACATGTGTCGCAAAGAAATCTTGGGAAAAAAAATTATCTGAGATCTGGGCGCCCGTCCGCGCAGTCGTGCACTGTCCGGCTCGCCCGAGCGGTATAGGCCTATGCTAAAACCCGGCCGTCTGACACATCGAAATGTGAAACGCTCCTCATTTCTGTACCAATCACCCGATTGGGCTATAGATTGGTCACAGCCTCAACGACACATCCCTTAACATGTGTTCGCAAAAAAATCATGAAGCATATGTAAATAATAACATGAAACATACATGGCTAAAAGGGTATGGTCCATATTGATTGTAACGTATACATAAAGCATATGTGAATTATATTCATATATTCATGTGTAAGTTTTCTCTTCAATCGTCACCAGAAAAGATTCATGTTTTATAATATTGAAACTCTTCCACTAATTGAATTACAACTGCATGGTAGAAGATCACTTATATTCATCGTATGAATCGATCTTATGGCATTCTGATCAATGCGGGGCGTAACACTTGATCAAAATGACTGTGAATCATGGAGTAAGATCTTATGTCGATCATTATCTCGATGTCAGTTGGGAAACAACCAATAGCCAACTTTCAGTATGGAATAAAATGAGCTTCTCGAGAAGATCGGTGTACGCGTATTCCAGCGCAACGGGCTCCCGATAAGATGTGGAAAGCCTATATCGCCTTGTCGGAAAATGAATAATGTGGTAAAATACTGTGGACTGAGCATTCCTGTTTGTGTGAGAGTCTCAGCCATATAAATTGCAGAGACGATACACTTCCACAGAAAAAAACACACAAAATGTTGGAGAATACATTATTTCGAGAAAAAAATGAGTGTTTCTCTCTTCATCAAGAAGTGTGTTACAAAAATCACGTTTTGCGTACATGGTATTTTTTTTCAATTTTCCATATGCTTGATCTGTGTCATGGGATATGAGAAAAAGTTTGGAAATTCACAATGGCTTGAATATAACTAAATTTATGTCACTCACCCTTGTGAATTGGGGTTTTCCTCAATCTTCAGAGCAGTTTTCAGGTGATTTGAATGTCAGAATTCAAATATCATCAACCTATCATGTTAGTTTCATTCGATACCTATCATGAGGAATGAAAAATATCATTATAGCCAGTAATCAAAAACTAATAGTATCGTGTTTTGAACGTTGCACGATATTTTTAATTTTTCCTCCCGAATATTCCAATCAAGCTACTGTTTTCTACCAGTACTGTCCTCTGATTGAAAAATGGAGTGCATATTCAGAAAGTGCGCAAAATTACCTTTCAAATGATACCACGCGCGAATAGATAGCTCAACAATGGGAATTTAATGCTTAAATGGAGTACTCTACTTAAGTACTGATGGACCAGTTGCCGGATGGATCACTTTCCGAGACGTATAAATACGATTATTATTAATATTATCAAAATGCGAGATGGACTAGTTTCCAGATGGACCAGTTGCTTTCATGAAATATATAATAAATATTAAAATAATATAGAGATGGACTAGTTGACGAGATGGACCAGTTTCTGGATGGATCACTTGACGCATCCCCATATATATATATATATATATATATATATATATATATATATATATATATATATATATATATATATATATATATATATATATATATATATATATATATATATATATATATATATATATATATATATATATATATATATATATATATATATATATATATATATATATATATATATATATATATATATATATATATATATATATATATATATATATATATATATATATATATATATATATATATATATATATATATATATATATATATATATATATATATATATATATATATATATATATATATATATATATATATATATATATATATATATATATATATATATATATATATATATATATATATATATATATATATATATATATATATATATATATATATATATATATATATATATATATATATATATATATATATATATATATATATATATATATATATATATATATATATATATATATATATATATATATATATATATATATATATATATATATATATATATATATATATATATATATATATATATATATATATATATATATATATATATATATATATATATATATATATATATATATATATATATATATATATATATATATATATATATATATATATATATATATATATATATATATATATATATATATATATATATATATATATATATATATATATATATATATATATATATATATATATATATATATATATATATATATATATATATATATATATATATATATATATATATATATATATATATATATATATATATATATATATATATATATATATATATATATATATATATTATATATATATATATATATATATATATATATATATATATATATATATATATATATATATATATATATATATATATATATATATATATATATATATATATATATATATATATATATATATATATATATATATATATATATATATATATATATATATATCTATATCTATATCTATATCTATATCTATATCTATATCTATATCTATATCTATATCTATATCTATATCTATATCTATATCTATATCTATATCTATATCTATATCTATATCTATATCTATATCTATATCTATATCTATATCTATATCTATATCTATATCTATATCTATATCTATAGATCTATATCTATATCCATATCTATATCCATATCCATATCCATATCCATATCCATATCCATATCCATATCCATATCCATATCCATATCCATATCCATATCCATATCCATATCCATATCCATATCCATATCCATATCCATATCCATATCCATATCCATATCCATATCCATATCCATAGATATAGATATAGATATAGATATAGATACATACATACATACATACATACATACATACATACATACATACATACATACATATTATGATATATGAAAAATTTCTAAAAAATCTCTCTAACAAATTTTGGATTCATCCTTATGCTTGAAGTAAACTCGATTGATCACGCAAGTGCGTGGCGTCATTTCTCGAGAAAGGATGAATAGAGCGGAATGGAATCATTGCTGGATACGCACACTTTACTTGAACCATATCATATTGTAGAGTGTCATTATATATTCTCTCAATCTGATTATTAAAACCGATAAACATCCGTGTCGTGAAGAAATTGGCATCAAACAATATAAGAAATAACTAGATAACCTCCTAACTATAACATTGTTTAATCGATCAATTCCCTCGATATTAGATCCTTACATCAATGAAGGTATCTTGGTGGCTCGAACCATCCAATCGGTAATGTTGGTAAACGGCGGAGACGGTCAATCGAAGCGTCTTGTGCACAGTACACAGCATAGCAGAACATACAAGACAGCCCCACAGAAATAGCAGAAAAGTGTGTTACAAAGTTTACGTGAAACACGTCTTCAAGCGGCATCATTGTAGCCTATGGATGAGGCTATTCATTGGTCGCACATTCTTGTTTTTCAACTCACGCCTATAGTTACAGTTAAGAACTTAAGTCCGGTAATGTGTAATTTTGTGTTTCTTTCATATATTTCTGGAATTTTGATGAATTTTCAAGGTATTCATCATTTTTTATGATAAATTCTCATCATGACGAGCTGTTCACAGAAAGTTACATGGTTCTAGGGTCAAATTTGAAAAATTTATTGCAACTTTTCACCTCTTCACGTTTTCAATATTTTTTAGCTGAATGTCATGTTCCTGATTTTTTTAAGTGTGTTCCGATGAAGGGAATTCAAATAATTTTGAAGAGCAGTTGTATCATACATATTTCTGAATACTGTCAAATTTTCAGCTTGTTATACGACCGATGCCACAGTTTATATTTATATACAGTATATATATATATATATATATATATATATATATATATATATATATATATATATATATATATATATATATATATATATATATATATATATATATATATATATATATATATATATATATATATATATATATTATATATTTATATATATAACTTATGGACGTCCCTTTGATCTAAATAAACCTAGCAGTTTGTCAATTTTGCATTACCGTAGTTTTCTAATTTTGATCCTCTTAATGTTTTTATTCCAGTTTTTATGTGTCACATACAGTGATGTACTTATGTTTATTATTGTAGGAGAAGCAGAATAAGATGAATGCTCAGAATATTGCAATCACTTTGAGTCCAGTGTTGCAAATGAGTCACCGACTTCTTACAGCTTTTCTGTGTCACTGCAAATCTCTCTTTCCTGGCATCGTCCTCAAAAAGTAAGTTATTCTTATGCATGTCTATTTGCTAGCCTGCTCTTGCTCCCTTGACTCATTCAGCTAAGGCACTGACTTTAGAAACTGAAGTAAGGTTCAAGTCCCAAATGAGGCATTGGTGGTTTTGTAGACATCATTCATCCGCTTGTTCGTACCCCAAAATAACCAGCTGTTGGTGGATACTTTGAGCAAACAATATACGAATAATTGCAAGCTCTCTTCCCTGACCAATTCTATCTAATTCTATGACTCTCTATCTTTAAATTACTGTATATGCATGAATATTAGGTATATGTATATACAGTACTGAAATTTCAATGGCCTAATATACCGTAATATCAAAAGTTATACAGTGAAACCTATGCATCGTTCCCATATCTATCGTTTTCTTGCTTGTATCATTCATTTTTTCTAGCCCCACTCCCATATAATCAATGTTAAATTTTAGTTTTCCTGGATGGATGGTTTCATTTTCCTAGTCCCTTGAAAAACGATGGATAGAGGTTTCACTGTATCCATACAGACTATACTTATACAGCAGTGGTGCACAACCCACGGCCCGCCTTACCATTTTGTGTGGCCCACTAACTGATTATAAAATTCTTAGAATTTTCATAGCATATCCAAATAATTTCACAGAGAATTGTTTTACCATTTTTAGCTTGCTTTTATTGTTTTTTTTTAATGAGAAATTATTCATAATGAAATTGTCTGACATTGCACACATCTTTCTGTAGGAGACTCATTGCTTGTGACTACTGAGTAGGCCTACATTGTGACAGTATTAAGTTGTACCAACTGTCATAATGACTGATCCTGGGTTGGTTTTCAGTTTACATTAGTTGAAGATTATGTTGAATTTAAATTTGTATTAGCAATATATTTCGTGAAGGCAACATGGCTGCTAGAGACTGATTGGCTGGACGGTCTCAATACTTCTAGTTTTCTCCAATTACTTTATTCGGCAATAAATTGACATCTTAATATAGTTCAATCATAAATGTACTTAATTTAAAAATATGTAACTTTCTTGTTTTTATTGTGATTTTGCGTGTTACTGTTTTCCTGCATTTTTTCCCGTAATAAACGTTTAGTAAATCATAGTAGAAACCTATGGTAAAATTTTACTGCACCTAGACCACAGGTTTCAATTAAGTTTCAATTGGGTGTAACGACGCACTATAATGACAACTAAGATGATAAGATCTATTGCCTATTGGCTATTATTTTGGATATTATTTTTCTCCAATGCATCAAACTGGTATACCTATTCCTATATGCAGTGTTGGGTAAGGAACTTTTAAAATGAACGCGTTCGTATTTTTTGAACTTTTCAATGAACGCGTTACATTCGCAGTCGACGATCTTGAGCTTTCTTCACGTTCGATTTCTCAATGATCTTTGACGGAATAAAACGTTCATTTGAAAGTTCATAATTTCAGATCACTCATGATTCTATTGGACACGATCGCACTATCCGTACTTCCCCCCGTCCAAATTAAGAAATGCGATCGACTACATTATGGTATATTCCGAATGTATAATAAATTAATAATCCCTCTTCGGGATTTCACCATGTGATAACTTGTCACCAGGCGAGCCATATGTTATTTTTGAACTCTTTTTACAATATAATTTCCAAGGTGAATTTTTGAACAAACTTATGTTATTTTAAATTTGAACTTGAACTTTTACAGCAAAGCCACGAAAACGAACTTTGAACTTTTCAAAAGATCGATTTACTTGACATGAACTAAACTTTTCAAAAGTTCCTTTTATAAGTGAACTTCCCCAACACTGCCTATATGTCTAGCCTCAAGAAAGAATTCATCTCATTTTCCGGGACACTTCTAACCTGTAAGCCGGTGCGTAGAAAATGACTCGCCCCAGTAATGTTTCTGACCCCCTCCCCACTCTCTACACCTGAATATCCTTTCAGCCACTTACGGCAGAATCCACGCTAACTTGAGTTGAATATGCTAGAAGAATAGAAGGGCTCAGAATTTGCAGTCTCTGGCAGCTGAGGCTCTGCCCCAGACCCCTTATTATCCAAAAGCCCATAGATATATAATACTTTTAAATTCACAATTATACCCCCCCCCCCCCCCCCCACCATTGAATCAAAGTTCCTACTCGCCTGCCTGTGAGGCTCGCGGACAAGTGCAAAATGGATAAAATTTTCTTTTTGATAAGAGATTGTGTGCATCACTGATATACAGCCTTGGACATGTGTTGAGGAATGATGGAAATCAGTACATTTGTTCCGTCTGTGGTAGCAGTGACAATGTATTACACTATATTCTATTTTGGATGTGTTCTTCCTGTATAAATTGTGTACGCATGATGCTTTTTTATTTAACCAGTTATTTCTAGAATTTACTGCAGTTCTAGTTTCCAAGCTTCTAGGTTTCTTTCATCTTGGGTACCATTTTTCATATAGTGAGCCGGATAACAATAATTTAATATTAGCCCTAACAATAATTAATTTTCAAATATTTGTCACGTCAATTATGACTTGGTATATACAAAAGGTCTATACAAAATCAAATATGATCAGAATTGATTGAGCTTTTAATTTAAAGTATTACACCACTATAGATTCTATTAACATAGATACAGCACATAGACACACTAACGTGCAGATGTTAGCTTCTATGGGCCATTCATAGAAAAAAAATTATAAACAATTGTGTGTCCCTGACCTCTTCCACCTATCTAAGCATCCAATTAGCCAGGGAAGTAACAGTTACAACTTGAATGGTAGCGTCCTGTTTAGATAAGACTTATCATATTGCAGATATGTGCCCCCATTGAGTGCTGGCAGTCCAAATATGCCCGACACGGCGGTAGGCATTGCCGATGAACTGAGGAAGCAAGAGTCTCTGCTGAACCAGATACATCAGGAAATGAACGCTGGTTTCGTGTCAAAACGAAAAGAAGAACAACTGTGGGAAGTCCAGCGAATAATCACTCAACTTAAGGTATGATTTGGCACCATTGCCACATGTAGCCACATGAAGCTTTGTTTTAATAGTTATACTTGAACTGACTATCTTGTAGCAAAGATGAGCGGTCTACTCAGAATCAGATCTACCACAGTATACATATTCTTTCTTTTTGAATTAATTCTCAATTGTCTCAATTCTCAAAGTCTCAATTGAATTAAATTAAATTGTGGAATGACAAAAAATTATTTTTGAATAACTTGACTAGTTGAACGAGAAAGTTTCAATGGCTGGAAATATAATTGAAATGAGAATTGGAATTGTAGCCAATTATTTAACGATTTCCATCACATTTTGTGGAAATTATTTGTTTCTTCTTGACAAGCAATAAAAATTAATAGGCCTACTTATGCCATGAACATCAACTCCTTGGTATAGATTATGATATAAATAGATAGGTATAGATAAATGAATAGTATAGAGTATAGAGGTATAGATAGTCATTGTTATGTTTGTACTATCAGTGATAGCTGATAGTCAATATATTCTCACGTTAATTCTTATACTGTATTCTATCTTTCTAGAGAAAACTAAGAACCTTCCAACGTACGAGAGACATGAGTCTGAATCAGAAAAGCATGGACGAAGATCACTCTCACAAACTGAGAGAAGAAGAATTTCGAATCAACCTCACCCTACAAAAAGCGCACTCTTGTTCCGAAGAGGACACAAATATTGCCAACACGATCAGTTTAGCACAAAATGTAGACCCATTACTGATGTTCGTCTCTCAGTTGCCGTGCACTAAATCCTCGGCCGTCGTTTCTCCTGCCACTCCTCACCTTGATGTGGAGAAAAAAGAAGACGTGGTGGACTCGCATAAGCTTGACGTATTGTTACCCACTCTGCCCGCAACAGTGATCGGGGAAGATACAAGTGTTATAGGAACACCTACATTGAATCAGATCGTTCTGGAGTCTTTGGACGGTTCTTTGGACGACGTGACACAACTGGAAGGAGATGAGGAGCTTCAGGGACTCCTTCAGGAAGAAACGCTGTTGCAGCTAGAGCAGCGAGAGTTGCTGTGTCTGCAGGCAGATCTCCGGGGCAGAGTGCAGGGAGAGAGAGATGAAGTTGAAAAGTTAAGAGCAGAGTTGGCAGTTGCACGTACAAAATATAACTACAGGTTAGTGCTTGACATATGGGTTGTGACCAAAAATGAGTTTTTTGGACGTATTCTTGACTTTCTTCCAGTCTTCATCCATTTCATATTATAGATTATAGGATGATATATTATAAGATTGTGATCAAGTTCATACTGGTAACTTACAGTTTTTGTAGTTGTTATTTAAAAATTGAAATGGCTGCTCCTAATCAGCATGACTGTAGGCCTAATGAATTAGTGTCTAATAAACTACTTGCTGTAGGGGTTTTGGGTGCGACAGTTCTGAAGCAAGCAGTTCTCCATCTCAGTCCGACACGAGCGATGCCGAAGACATTGAAGTCGAGACACGTGTCATTGAACTGAGGCGGGAAAACATGTTGTTGCAGGTAAACTCCGGGTTGTATACAGTAAAACCTCTATGCATCGTTCCCAGATCTATTGTTATCCTGCTTGTACCATTCATTCTTTCTCCCCCCCACTCCCATATAATCAATGTTAAATTTTCCTGAATAGATGGTTTTCCTGGATGGATGGTTTCATTTTCCTGGTCCCTTGAAAAACAATGGATAGAGGTTTCACTGTGCTGTACTTGTATACTAGAAAGAAGGTCGTCTACCAATTGGATTACAGTAGAACGTCAGTTATACGATTCTCATTTATACGATTTTTACATTTATACGATTTTTACATTTATACGACTTTTCCAGGTGGTCCCAACCATTCTCCATAAGACTACATGTTGAATTTCTTCCATTATACAACTCATTTATTCACGACTTTTCGTATACACAACTGAATTTCTTGTCTCCTTCCAACATTTTCAATAATTCCAGTCAGGTGTTCATCATAAAGTCGTAAAAACCCCAAAACGTAAACAACACATGCGTAAGCACACCTGTTTTCCCTAGTAAAAATACCACCTTATCATGACTTCTTCACTCCTACCCAGGTTTTTCCCACCCCAAAAATATTTATAGAAATTGTCTAGTCCTAAATCACTTAAATTCATGAAGAGACCCATCATTTTCCTAAACCAATCATCACTCTTTAGAGCAACAGGACCTCCAACCTCAAGGTTTGGAAGCACACTGCCAAGAATGTTGCAATCACACTGACACATTTACCCAGCCAGTGACAGCTGATAATGTGTGGGAGGGGGGTAGGGGGGGAGGGGGTATGCAAGGCGTGTGCAGGAGCCCATTTCTTTCATGTCAACGAAAAGTGATTTCAAAATCGAAGTATTTTCAAAAGGCAATGATGATTGCTTTTCATTGTTTGAAGTCAAATGTTATTTCAATAATATTCCCTTTCTAACAGGGACAGAAAAACAAAAAAATGTTATTCTGTCAATGTCATGTCAAACATTTGAAGTAAATGCCACACTAGGAGTCGTCTGGACAGTGTTAATTGGTTGCTATGAGCATTGGTAAATGTCTGCGTCTGTCTCTCACAAAGCACATGTCATCTGAGAGCTGTCAAGGACATAATGGCATGCTGTAGTGGTGCGAGGGTTGGTGAGGGGGCGGAGGGGAGAGCTGTGAGGCGTCTTTACTTACAGACCAGACCAAAAACATCATACACATGAAAATAAAGACCCAAAAAAAAACATTGATTATGCAGTGGGTAAATGTTTGAACCCAGATTCATTAATAAATCATTTATACGTTTATCCATTTATACGTTTTTTTTCTCAGTCCCCTGAAAGTCGTATAAACGACATTCTACTGTATTGTAAATACTTCCGTATTTACCCGATGTAAATTTATGTAACTTCAATGATTTAATGCTTTTGATTTTTTAATAATATACTGTAGTTGCGTGTCTTATTGACTTATTGTACACCTCTTCCTGAAACATTGTAATATTCTGAAACCACCAAAGATATATAGGGTAGGCCTAAATATAATGGGGAAACAACAGTTGTTCATTTTGGTAGATGACCTTCTTTAATGCTGCTTAATGACCCTACCAATAGCTAGCTTTTCTGGATACTGTACGGTACAAGTGTATTGAGATTATATGCTTTTCTCATACAGTGGAACCTCTTTTATAGATTTTCCAGGGTTTTTAAAAATGTAATAATGTGAAAAACTTATTAATGAAACTATTTAACATGTGGACATATGGGTTGGATCAAAAAATGAAACTTATAAATGTAATGAATGTATAAACGAGAAACTTATAATAGAGGTTCTACTGTACTAGTGTTGACAAACTACCTAATAGGCCTATAAAGCAACTTTATTTAAAGCTATGAAAATGCAGAAGAAACTATTTTTTTTCAACCCATTTTTGCAAAGACAATAGTTACGAATGCAGGCAATGCTAGAGAAAGAATTATCAAGTTTTCATCGAGTTGTAGCATCTTTCTGTAAACATAAACTTGTGCTGCATATATATATATAGTTTTTATTTATGTATCCTTTTTTCATCTGAATTGTTTGATTCCTGTTTTAGGAAAATAAATCTAGTCTGATCCGCCGTATAATGGCCGAGCGAGAAGCTTGCCTCCATCTTCGAGTACAACTCAGCTTGATTCAACTGTCGCAGGAGTCGAAACAATTGTGAAGCTCAGTTCTGTACGCTACGATTACGATTCAGTTTCATTTGAGGAACTTTTAATTATTGCTTCAAATGAGAAGTATTGGTATATTTTTCGTACCACTAGAGCTGGCGGACCTTACTGATTGTTCCTCAGTTACATCCTTTGAGAGTGATCTACCAACTCAAATGAAAGGAAATATTACCATATTGTCCCCAATATAAGCCGAGGGTTTTTGCTGTAATTTAAAGTTCAAAAGTTACCATTGGCTTATAATCAGACAAAACATATTACTTTTAATTATAATTGGGCCTACTATATTCTAGATGTGCACTCAGTGAATTATGGTATCTTGATTCAATTCAGAAGATAGAATGGACAGATTACTCTTAATTTCATTCTCTCCCTTTTTAAAACATCCACATTATGAAAGAAAATAGCTGACTGAGAAATGCACTTATAACTTTATCAGTTGATATTTCAGAAACATAAGTGGAAGATGAGCAATATTATTTCTGATTATGATGGTCAGGAGTTTCAGACATCTGTTTTATTTCAACTTGAGGTAAATCTTGCTTTGCAAGCTTTAAGTGATGAGGAAGGTTGAGGACTGAGGGAGGGGACTGTGTTACTAATCAAGTGGAACCTGATAGGGCTAACATGAACAGTCTTGTCAAATGGTTTATATTAAGATAGATGTACTCTGGATGATCGCTTCTTTGCCTCATGCTTTAACACTGACGACCATTTTTTTTTACACTTGTAGTGGGGGTGTCACCTCACAGCTCATCACAAAATAATTACAGAAGACTACAAAAAATATGGATGCTGATGTATGCGACAAGGGATGACAAACTTACCTGTTGATTTACCAACATTACAGCATTCCCAATTTCATTCTCATTAGTAGTACAGTAATTATTTTTCATTTTTATTGAATTGTGTAGGCCTACTTATTTACCTAGAAATCCTTTCTTCAGTTATTGAAAAGTTAGGGGTCAGCTCATATTCGGGACACTACGGTACTTCAGATTAAGTCAAGAGTTGCTGCATTACTTGACCATCTTTCAATCGCTAGGCCGAAGCAGATGAGTAAGTACTGCCCTATAAAGTGCAAAGTCCTCCGTCACAGTTTATATCATTACAATAGAATCTTGTTCATCCACAGATGAATGGGATGGAAATGAAATAATGCATGCTACATAGGATTTTGGCCCCTAATTCAAAGTGTCCCATGTCATTCTGCCTAATGTATAAGAATGTTGTAGAATGAATGTTTGAATATTTGCTTATCTCAGTTAAATTTTATTGTGGACTGTGCAAACTGATTACTGTTTTTCTAGGTTTCAGTGCATTTGAAATTTTGAATTAATATTCTAGACCTACTGTAAATTAAACAGAGACTATATTTCACAACCAGTTTAATTTTAAATTTCAGTAGAGGAATCCTTGTAGAGATGTAGAAAACTCCGTGAAAGTCCAAAGCTTGCATGATGATCTATTACACCCCGACTGAAGAGTGACAATGGCATTATGTGGTGAATGCTGGATTTCTAATTAAATGACGATGAGATTAAATTAATTCTCTTTGTTATTGGTCAGATCATGGATTTATAATTATAATAAAACTTCATGGTCAGATGATGAGCAGCAAATAAGCCAAATATTTAAAAATGTAACAACATATAGTGATATAGACTATTTAAAACATTATTTCATCTCGTAGCAGGCTGGGCAGTTAGGGCGAGTGTTTGGTTGGCTAATTGATACCTTCTTATAGACGAAGCGGCACATTTAAATTATCGCATCCAATACGAAAATGCTCTGCCAGTAATGAAGCAGCTTTAAAATGAAAGTAAAATGTAAGTTGAATCGGTCCAAATCTTCATTAATTTACCATTCTAGTATCTGAGTAATGACTAACAAAGATAAGTCCTATCAGTTATAAACAGAAATAGGTAGGCCTACAGTACCGGTATTTTAATTGGGGTTGCTATTCGATATGAAATTGCAAACAATATCGAATCTTTAATATCGAAAATTTCAATCTTTAATCGATATCGAATGGAAACAATGAGAGATTGAAAGTCATGAATTTCGATCTTGTAATACAGTGCGTATCAAATTTTAAATTCAGTGCATTTTCTACCCATTTAAGAAAAATAATACTCCACAAAATGATATTTTAGGCCCAGGCCTACTCTTTAAGATGGTAAATTCCTTCAAAGGAGAAAGTCATTGATAATCTGGTAGTTTTCTCAAACAATCATACACTTGTAGTTATAAGAAGTAAGAACATAATACGAGCACGTCGAGCTCTTTTCTCTACGTACACATATACTCAGTAGGCCTAGTCGGTATACACTAATACTGACAGCAAGGAGATACAGTACCGTGAGGCGAATTTGATTCATTCTGGCATTGAATTTTCTGGTTAGGCCCGGTTTTACGAAAGTGGATTAAGCAATAGTTAGCGGATTAACTTGTTATCACCATTGGTTACATATGTTATTTTCGTACCTTTAATTAATAGTTAGTGGATTAGTACCCTAACTAAGATTAGTAAAACCGGGCCTTAGATGTTTACTTTTCCTTTGTTTTTATCATTTGGTCATTTGACTTGTTAGCTATTTGCAATTTTTTGTTTCAATATTGATCATTGTTTCGGTATTGAAGACCATCTTATATTCTAATTCGATATTGAATTGAAGTTCTGAAATATCAAAATCGAATGACTACCCTCATTTTATAGAAAGGCTCTTGCGGCTGCTGCGTCTCTTGCTGGCCTTGACTACCGAGCGTGTAATTGTTTGTCCTTCAACAATTCCGACTCGTCTTTTTAAAGTTGTCGATTAGCTGTGAACAGAGTACAGCTTGAACTAGGTAAAAGTCTTTTTTCTACCTGGCTAAACCAGTTGACCGTGTGATATTTCATTGGATTTAATATGTATCAAACGAACAAACGAAAAATGGACTTCACTTTTGGTTCAAGCTCTACATGAAATTTGAAATGATGAGAGTCAGTCTAAATATAGTTATGATGGTATTGTATGTATTATTAATTCTGTATACCGTATTTCAAATTGACTATTGTATGGATTAGTTGATTACATGTGATAGTCTAAAATACTCGTGCGTTCATGTCTGCTGTAACATTTGTGTTCAATTGTTAAAATATTGAATATAGTTTCTTTCAAGATTCTTTTGGATTTTGTTATTGTTTCTTGGTATGTAAACCTACATATTTTCATTTTCTGATGGTAATTTCTTACCACGAGTAAGGAACAAACTGGCCGGGGGATGGAGAAAATTACGCCATGTAAAAGAATTTAGACAATTGACATTTTCCGATTGGAATGCAGTTGGATTTCTCCAACTAGCTTATAATTACTGTTAGCATAACTCGAACTAATAATAACCATCAACATGATTTTCAGACGTTAGTTACAAAACTAAGTGGGCCTACGTATTATGATGACTTTTTTTTTCATATTGGGTTTTAACGACGCACTGTAATGATGACTGAGATCTATTGGCGTCGTATGAATGATTAATGAGATGATGGGATGAAGGTTTTTTTTATTGGTAATGGGAAGGATAGTGGGAAGGAAGCGGTCGTGGCCTATATTGTGGGAACCATCTCGGCATTAGCCTAGACTACAGAGGGAAACCACGAAAAAACCCTGTAAAGATGGACGGTGGCGGGGATCGAACCGGGTCCGATATGTCCCTTCACCTCCCGGTCACACAAAGCAAGTGCGCTAACCACTCGGCTACTGTGCCGGTTTATGATAACTTGTTGAGTTGTTGGGAGCATTACGAGTCCAAGACTTAGCGCTTGTAGCGATTGATGTAGTGAGTCATAGTTGAATTCTGTTTTTAAAATACATGGAATAGAAGGGTTCTGTGAATAATGTAAGTAAAAATAATGTCAATAATATTCTGTGGGTAAAGTTTTTCATTAACATTGACAAGTTGACTCAGAGTCATTGTTCCAAGAAGAACATGGAGGATAAGGAGGACTCCTTCTCACGACTGGGCTCTCCATATCCACACTATCTCTGTCAAGATCCTGAGAAGCTGCTACCTTCAAAGACGACTCAAACAAATAGTCAGCCTTCACACTCACAAACTCACTTACTTTGCCTACCTTCACTCCCATCTCTCCTACGGCATCCTCTTCCGCCAGCCGAGTGTCTTTTTACTTCAGAAACGTGCTCTATACGCATATTAGTTGGTATCTCTCGTCGTACATACTGTCGCCAGGATGACCAAGTGACCAAAAGATTCTTACTCTTGTCCACGCTCATTCAAGCTGCCGGCTCTTTTGTCCGCTCTCATCCCGATCTCTTCCCCACTTGAGTCCTCAATCCATTCTTACCAGACTAGAAACATAAATTTTATCCATATCACATCTCACAACTTGTCCTTCTTCACAAACAGCACTTTTCACCAATGCTCTATCCTCTACAATCACTTGCCCACCCACGTAATCTAGTCCCGGTTACTCAAATATTTCCTTACCAACCTCAAAAGTCATCTCATCTTAAACCCTTTCTATATACCGTAATCTAAACAAGTATCTTTCAAGCAACTATCCTTGATTGTGTCATTTGTTCTGTTTTGTGTCGTACTTATGTACGGCTATTTCTGAGTTTAGTTCAAGTTTTAGTCTGCATCAATCTGACGAACCCTATATTTATACCAGTAGTATGAATCTCACTGAGAATAATCATTAAATAAATGGAAAGATGGTGCACTACAAGAGCGATTGTATCACCCCAAAGGACGTAATTGTAATGTACTAATTTAACAAATGGGAAACAGAACTCATGTGTTCATGAATAGTGAACAATTCAATCATATATGAATTGGGTAATAGGGAAAGAAAGAACAGCAGCTTACCAAGATGCATGAGTAGAGATAGGCCTACTTATAGTTGATATAACACAGAGATGAAATGAAATGTTCACACGAGATTCTGACTTTTTCGACTATTGCCAAGTAGTCACAATCACAGAAGTTATGTATGTTGTGAAAATGGATCAATGATTAGGCTTACTATTGAAATAGAAGTTACAGAGAAAAATTGTCCTTCAACCTTCAAATATGCATACTATATATTTAAATAGTTATGTAGCGGTATTACTACTGTATGATACAGTAAGAAAGGTTTGATCAAGAAAGATATCTTACGTGTATGTGTATGGATTATTGGCAATAACAAAGCCATAAAAGCTTCTGTTTGTCCTGTGGTAATTCTTTTTGACATCCATTTGGAACTACACAACAGTACACATAATGTGTGTACTTGTGTTATCTCCCCTAATATATAATCTGTATCAACACAAGATAAATACTGGTATTAGGTATCTTTTTGATAGCATCTACAACTTTAAAATAACTTTAACCTTGCAAATATAAAAATATTAGCCTGAAAGCTTAGAGACTATCTAATCATTGTTGTTAAAAAAAACTTCGTATGTACTTTGTTTCATCGTCCGTGTCGACAATTCTGGAGGACTAGTTATTGTATATTTGATACACCAAGGGTGTAAACTCTTGCATTGGAACTGCAAGGTTAATATAATAATAGTACGTAATAAAATAAATAAAGTGTATAATAATAATGTGGAGTACAGGTAGAACCTATGCCTCCAGAAAATGTACTGATGTAAGTAGACTCTTTATTTGAACCATTATAGCCTATTATTTTGATCTTTGTGAATGTTGCTGCCTATCTGGTGCAGCCAGCAAAATCTGACAAGGAAATTGACGTTAAGGTGGGTTTGGGTTCGAGTCCAGTGTTGGACATGGGTTATTGTTAACGTCACTCCATCACCCTCTCGTTATAGTTATCGAAGTATCTAGCTATTAGCAGGGTCTCTAAGCAAACAATAATAATCTTCAAAATCACCTTATTTCAGCAAGAACTGGTACGGCCCAAGTTGGGACGTACTCGTTCCCTTGGGGCTTCGGATACGTCTGAAATGCTCGAGTCTCACTGTCTTCATCTACAACAATACCTTTCAAACAGGTCAAAGTTTGAACGTCAGCTCTCACCTCCAAATACGCCTCCCCCACCTGTGCCTCGAAGCAGTACGTTGTACAAGCCTCTTAATGTGAAAAATTACACTGATGTTATTGATGATCCAGCTGTACCATCATTTCCTATTACAAAATTGCGAGAAAACAGTTCTACGGTGCCATATAAACAACAGATGAGCTTTGATGCAACAGATTCTATCATTTTTCACCAAGCTGGGAAAAATGAAAATTCAAAGTATTTATCACAAAGTGAGGCCGCTTATTCAAAAGTCGTTCCAGCTGATGCCAATCCTAATTCTGAAGCAAAACACGCAAGTCAGTTCAACGATGGACTTCCGTCATTGACAATTGTAGGAAATGGCACCGAGTCTCTCTTTGTTCGTGACACGTCCCGACGCAGTTTACAATACCGAACAAGTAATTTGCCTCACATAAGCAAATGGGAACGTTCCTCGAAAACTGTCAAAGACATTACAGAAGCTTACCTTACTCCAAAACAAAGTCGTCCAGTTAATATTCATCCAACTATAACTCGGCGATCATCTTCATCTTATATACCTGTCAGACAATTGGCAGAGAAATTTTCTTCGAAAAATTGAGAAACATATACGTAATTGACATTTGAACATCCAATATTTTATCTGAAATTGAATTCCAGCTTATAGCCCTACATTAAATTAATGTATTCCTTTTTATGACACCTTGTTGATCAAGTCAAAATGGTGCTTGCTGGTTACATTGTATGTACGAGTCTATTAACATCACATTTCTACACTGCATTTCTGAGAAAGACAAGAGTAAACAAATGTATTGCTTCTACCCCAATTCTCTTCAGGTGTGGTGGAGCCGCCGAGCCATAGGGTCAGGGGGGTCAGCTGACCTGCTGAGCTAGCTGACCCCCCCAATAGTCATGTGATAGAATAGAATAGAATAGAATAGATTTATTTTTCATCTAGATCGATCGTTCACAACGATATTAGACAAGTCATTATTACATTATTACATATGAAAGGAATATCACAAGACAACAATATAACATATAAAATAATAATAATGGTTCCTAAATAAATTACAGAGTAGGCCTTAAAAAATGATGAAAATGATTGGTAAACAAATGATCACATATAAATTATAATTACCGTTACAGTAAAGCGGTCTTTTGAATGTCAAAAAGAATGATAAATAATACAATAAGAAATTACATTCAGGAAATTATATAAGACACACATATATTTTGATTTATCTAAACGGAAACTATAATTCAATCCAACTACTAAATTTTATCTTCTAAAAATTCCTTCACACTGTAATAGCATTTATTGATCAGGTAAATTTTAAGGCATATTTTGAATGAATCTAGTTTCTTTCTTTTTAATGTAAGAGGTAATATATTGTAGAATTGGATACCAGCATGTATGGGTCCAGTTTTAAGAATGTATAAATTGCACTTTACTACTTTTATATTATTTTTTCTAGTATTATGGCCATTTTCAATGTCAAAATCTTAAATTAAATATTTGTTTTCCAAAACATATAAAATTGTATTAAAAATGTATATGCAAGGTAAGGTAAGAATATTATATTTTCTAAAAAGTGGTTTACACGAGTCCTTATAAAATACTTCTGATACGGGATTAAAACTTACTTTTGCTAAATATCGAATCGCTCTTTTTTGTAAAGTGAACAATCTATTTGATTTTGTAGAATACCCCCATAAAATAATGCCGTATTGAATATGTGATTCTATATGTGCAAAGTAAACTAATTTAGCCGTGTTGAACCCACATATATCCATAATACGTTTCACAAGATAGCAACCACTCGCAATTATTTTTCCTGCCCCTTTAATATGGTTTACCCATGTTAATTTTTCATCTATGATCATACCTAGGAATTTAGTTTCTTCTTGTTTAATTATGCTTTTTCCTTGCAAATAAATAAGAGGCGAAGTAATATTGTTAACATTATTTATATTTGTGTCGTTACTAGTCCTACATGTAAAGTTTATTAAGACAGTTTTGTTAGTATTCAAAAATAACTCATTTGCACTAGCCCATTTTACTAGTTCATAAACCGCAGCATTTTCTATTGTATTATTATATTCATTACTCTTCAGCGTAATGTTGCTTTTAATCATTTTTTCCTTGCAAATTAAATGGCTTGTGTCATCAGCATATAATATTAGTTTACCTAATTGAACGTGATCGGTCAAATCTGACGTGAAAATTATGAATAAGATCGGTGATATCGTGGAACCTTGTGGAACGCCAGTATTGAGCGTAATTTCATTAGAAAAATGTTTATTTCCCATACTATCTGTAATTTTAACTACTTGCCTCCTGTTACTCAAAAATGATGCAATCCAATTGTTTAGTATTCCCACAATACCCATGAATTTAAGTTTATCTAAAAGTTTATGATGATTGACAACGTCGAAGGCTTTAGAGAAATCGTAAAATATACCTGTCGCATTTTGTCGATTATCCCATGCGTCCTGAATGTTTTTAACAAAACTAGCAACAGCCGTTGTAGTCGAACGACCTTTCATAAAACCATGCTGGCAATTACTTATTAGATTATGAGAGTTCAGAAAATTTAATAATCGCATACAAAATGCATTCTCAAATATCTTTGAAAAAACCGATAGGATAGAAATGGGTCGATAATTTTCCACCATTTGAGAATTACCTTTTTTAAAACATGGTTGAACTAATGCTAGTTTAAGTGGTTCTGGAAAAATACCTGCGTTGAACGACGCGTTAATAATATAAATCAATGGATCAGAAATGAAAACAGATGCAAATTTTAATATATTGCATGGAATTTCATCGAATCCTGCTGACCTTTTTTTTGTTACTTTATCCAAAATAGTATGAAATTCTTTCAAAGTTAGAGGAGTAAGGAACATATTTTTATTGCATCTCTTAATAGAATGTACATTATTTACGTTATTATTAAGCACATATTTCCTGTTATCATCTCCATTCGTGTTTAACCGTTCGTCACTCACCAATTTATTTACTACATCATTAAAATGATTAATATATATAGGGCTACCCTATAACAAAGAACTATAGCAAACATATAGACAACGTACACACATATGACACGTACATATAGACAACTTCATTAAATCTTGAGCCCCGATAATTTTAGGACCCCTCCACGTATGCATCTCCACTTCTCATTTGTTACTGCCATTCTATTTGGCTTATTTGGCTGGGTTTCCTCTCCAATTATACTAGATGAACTTTACTTGACTCAAGCATTTTTTGGAAATTTTGGATGAACATTTTTTTCACCCTCTTACTCATCAAACAATGTCACTCGTACATATTTCCCTACTACCGGTATATTTGGTGTTAGATGGAAATAATGAGAAGGGAATATGAATTTCATTATATGCTTCCATTTGGACTAAATTTTTCCTTTTTATAAAGCACAGGTGTTTATTATATGCTTAGTTTCCAGGGCTGGAAACATTTTGCTATGTTGATATATATCCATATATATTATATATACATATAAATATATATATATATATATATATATATAAATATATATATATATATATATATATATATATATATATATATATATATATATATATATATATATATATATATATATATAAATATATATATATATATATATATATATATATATATATATATATATATATATATATATATATATATATAAATATATATATATATATATATATATATATAAATATATATATATATATATATATATATATATATATATATATATATATATATATATATATATATATATATATATATATATATATATAAATATATATATATATATATATATATATATATATATATATATATATATATATATATATATATATATGAATATATATATATATATATATATATATATATATATATATATA
>CAXFZR010000376.1:0-25000 GCA_964007535.1 Brachyptera risi
GGGTCAGCCATTTTGAAGAAAAAACATGAAATGTGCTAAATTGGTACCACTCGAAGCAGTTTTTACCCATTTATAACTAAAATGTTACCCAATTGGCGAATTTAGGCAAAAGTTTGGCAATGAAGTCGACATACTATTACTTTCGGCTCGTCTTACAACGCGTACATAGATAGCGTTTTCCTAGTTATAACTTAAACCATGCTTAAGGTATTAAAAATATCTGTGTTTTTTCCGAATTAAAATTTTGATATCTCATACGGTACCATTCAATGTTTTACCATGTTTTATTTCAATTCATGTATATTTTCTTGTTTGTTTGTTGTGTGTGATACTGTATCTTTTATTTTATCCTTGACTGTCCATATGATTAACTCAAAAATGTTACATTTTAAATTGTAATCCACTTGGACGAAAATGAAAATAAATAAATAAATAAATAAAATAAAAGTTATCACGAAAAACTGATGGTTCGCTAAATCAACTCCCGTGTCCTCTTAAGCTAAATATTTCCACTTGAAATATTCCTATTTGATCGGCGGTCTTTATACAATACGAACCATAAACGAGCGGAAGTTTCGATACAGCAAACTATAACCAGTCAAATAACTAGACTAAATCTATAATGATAATAGCCAGTCAGATGGTATAGTAAAAAAAAAAAACAGTCAATAAACTAAAATTATATATATTTTAAATTGCTGGTGAAAAATGAGGACTCATTGCCTTACTTTAAACTTTTAACAAGTTGGTATAGTTTTAGTTTACTCACAGTTGATATACATCCTTAATTGAATATTAGCGTTTACATCACTATTAAAAGGGTTGTGCTTATGGCTTGATGATGAGTTTATGATGGATATTAATATATTTAATTAATAGTGATGGTCAGGATTTTTTTTTATTGTCTCTTGATAATTGGAATAACAAGTTATTTCTCATCTTGCCATACTGATGTGGGAAGGAGTCGGTCGTGGCCTGATAATAAGGTACAGTAGGCCTATAACCGAGGGAAACAAGTTAAACAACAGTCAGAATGGGCGATCGGCTGAAAACGAACCCCGGTCTCCTAAACGACGGTAGCAACTGATCTAATTGACGTATAGTGGTAGGTGTGGCCTATTAATCGGCCACCTAGATATATGTAACTGGACTACGATGGAGATAGCTTGATTGGAGATTTCGAAAATCCCCCCCCCCCCCCTTCCTCTGATAAACAGCCTACTTAATTGTGATTGTGTATATTGAAATATATTTTTATTATTGTTTATTAGACGAGCTTTAGCGAGGATTCAATCTGACATAGGCCCTACTGAAAAAAATTGGTGTTCGTTTTTATGTTTTTTTTTTTTTTTGTGTTTTTGTCGGTTCTCCACAGGTCAAACGGCTACAGATATCAACTTTAAACTTTTTTTCATTACGGTTCCTCATTTAACTTAGGTCTGTATAGTTTTGTGGTATTATCGGGTCATAACTTTTATTTTTATGAATTTCAGAAATTTTAAAAATACCCATTAGAATAACACGGCGGGAAAAAAATAAAAATATTTTTATTTTCATAAAAAATGAAATTTTGTGTGAAGTTGAATTACATCTTGATACACATTTTTGGAGATTCTCAGCTTCATCGGGTCAGCCATTTTGAAGAAAAAATATGAAATGTGCTAAATTGGTACCACTCGAAGCAGTCGTTACCCATTTATAACTTGAATGTCACCCAATTGGCGAATTTAGGCAAAAGTTTTGCAAAGAAGTCGACATACTAATACTTTCCACTCGTCTAACAACGCTTATATAGCGTTTTCCTAGTATAGACCACGATGTATAGTGACACCAACCTATTTCATCCTAATATAAAGTTGGTGCTCCAACTCACATACTGATAACATTGTAGGCATTTGTGGTTTCTTGCGGTCAGTTCAGAGCCAAAGATCCCGATTGTCTGTCACGATTTAGCGGATTCCCTTGTGAACCAGATGTAGATACGAGTGACTACTGTACCAGTGCATTGTTTTCAACATTGTTGAAAATCTATAATTTTCGTAAAAAACAAATGCAGCTGCTAACATTAAAATTCTACTGAGCCGTGTATATAGCACTGTTGAGTATTGTTGAGTATTGTTGTTTTATATAGTTCGATATAAAAGTGATAGTTGCGCTACATGCAATCGAGACCCTGGACTCAGGAACTGACCCCGGAAATATTTCACTTTCAAGACCCGAGTTGGGTCACCTTCATTATATATTTTTTTTTTTATATTGGGTTTTAACGACGCACTGTAATGATTACTGAGATCTATTGGCGTCGGATGAATGATTAATGAGATGATGGGATGATGAGATGAGGGTTTTATGGGTTATGGGAAGGATAGTGGGAAGGAAGCGGTCGTGGCCTATATTGTGGGAACCATCCCGGCATTAGCCTAGACTACAGAGGGAAACCACGAAAAACCCCTGTAAAGATGGACGGTGGCGGGGATCGAACCGGGTCCGATATGTCCCTTCACCTCCCGGGTCACATGAAGCGAGTGCGCTAACCACTCAGCTACTGTGCCGGTACCTTCATTATATTATGATAGAATAGGTGGATACTACATCGTGTAAAGACCATGCAATTTATAGGACTTATCTGTTCAATAAATAATCCCTTTTAGTCCTTTTGAAATGAATGAATAAATGAATGAATGAATGAATGAATGAATGAATGAATGAATGAATGAATGAATGAATGAGTGAATGAATGAATGAATGAGTGAATGAATGAATGAATGAGTGAATGAATGAATGAATGAATGAATGGATGAATGAATGAAAGAATGAATGAATGAATGAATTAATTAATTAATTAATTAATTAATTAATTGATTAATGAATGAATGAATGAATGAACGAATGAATGAATGAATGAATGAATGAATGAATTAATTAATTAATTAATTAATTAATTAATTAATGATTAGATGGGAAGGAGTCGGTCGTGGTCTAATATTAAGAAACAATTTCTGTATTCACTTCAATGAATGTGGAAAAGTTTGAACATTTGAATAAAATATATATCAAGAGGGAACGGTTCTTAATATAATATTGGTACATAGATGTGTATAAGCTGGGTGAATTTCATGTATTTAGAAAGAGAAAAGATGGATTTGATAGTAAACTAGGAAAACGCCATATATGCGTTGTCAGACGAGCGGATAGTAATAGTATGTCGACTTTTTTGCCAAACGTTTGCCTACATTCGCCAATTGGGTGACATTTAAGTTGGAAATGGGTAAAAACTGCTTCGAGTGGTACCAATTTAGCACATTTTATGGTTTTTATTCGAAATGGCTGACCCGATCAAGCTGAAAGTTTTCAGAAATGTGTATCAGAATGTAAGTCAACTTCACGCTAATTTTTTTTTTCTGAAAATAAAAATATGTTCTTTTTTCCGCTATGTTATTCTAATAGGTATTTTTGAAATTTCTAAAATTCATAAAAAAAAAAAATTACCATCCGATAATGCCACAAAACTATGAAGATCTAAGTTGGATGAGGATATACCATAATGAAAGAAAGTTTGAAGTTGATCGCTGTAGCCGTTTGACCTGTGGAGAATCGACAAAAAAACATGAAAAAAAAAACATAAAAACGAACACCAATTTTTTTCAGTATGTCAAATTGAATCCTCGCTAAAGCTCGTCTTATTATGATTTATGTTCGTTAAATTTCGTAAAATTTGGAAATAATTAGAAGTTATTAGATTATTTCATTATTGAATTTTCAAGCATTTAACTCATCATTATTATACACTAATCGATTAATGACCCAGACCAATGTGTTAGGCCTATATATTTATGTATCTTGCTATGCTCAACAAAATGATATTATAATGATATTTATGTATCCATGTATTCGTGAAAAATATTATATGATGAAAAATGAAAAAATGAAATGAATTATGAGATTATGAAATGAGATGAGATTATGAGATGAGATTATCATTCTATGGTATTTTCATAGCATTTTCAGTGAGATTACCAGAATTCCACCAAAATAATCTCATCTCATAATCTCACATTCTCGAGAATAAGTACCCTGGGGCGAGATTCGAACCCCGGTCTCCTGAATGACGCCTCCAAGCCACCAACTGATCTCACTGCAGATTGGTCATTTGATTTGTGAGTGAGCGAGAATTAACATTGGATTGATAATTACAATGCTGTATAAATATTTAAACGTTGAAAAAAATTAATATTTTTTAATTGGTTGGATATATAATACAGAACGATAAATTATGAGAATTAATTGAAAGAAAATGAGTGGTGTAATTAAATGTGTGGATGTATTAACAGCAGCTATATTTATAATTGGTACATTTTGACTGGTCGTCAAATGTTCGTGTGTTTATTGCATTCCATTGTCATATTATAATTGATTATTATTTATTTCACTTAGGACCAGTTTTACGAATCAATACTTAGTGGTTCAACTTGTTATCACTTTTAGTTACGTTTAGTTTTCCTACCTTAACTAATAGTTAGCGGATTAGTAAGTGAGGCCCACTTTCACGAAATGTTATTTTGTAGAGTAAGCAACAATTAGTGGATTAACTTGTTACTCCCTTTGGTTACGTAAAGTTATTTTCCTACCTTAACTAATAGTTAGCGGATTAGTACGTAAGGCCAAGTTTCACGACATGATAGTTACGGCATGATAGTTATAGTAGAGTAAGCAATAGTTAGGGGATTTACTTGTTATCACCCATGGTTACGTAATTTATTTTCCTACCTTAACTAATAGTTAGCGGATTAGTACGTAAGGCCAAGTTTCACGACATGATAGTTATAATAGAGTAACCAATAGTTAAACCCCATACCAATAATGAAAATGTGTTCATTAAGCTAATTATTATTAATTGGGGTGCAAAAAAAAAACATTGGTAACCAAGGGTGATACCAAGTTAGACCCGGTTTTACGAAACTGGATTAGGCAATAGTTAGTGGATTAACTTCTTATCACCATTGGTTACATATGTTATTTTCGTACCTTTAATTAATAGTTAGTGGATTAGCACCCTAACTAAGATTGGTAAAACCGGGTCTTAATCCACTAATTATCGCAAAATCAAACAAAATGAAAATAGTAAGTTTTGGAATTCAATACGGTTATTCTCTAAATTCTTTATATATATATATATATATATATATATATATATATATATATATATATATATATATATATATATATATATATATATATATATATATATATATATATATATATATATATATACATATTCATATGTTTATAAATTTTTTTTATCATTATTAAAATGAACGTCAAGTTTTATGTATGTGAAACTTCTCACTCATTAATCTCTGATTAAGGCAAGAAAAGGATGACGAGGTAAGGTACGATCCTTTGGCCACAAGAGCGATTTTACTAACTGAAATGTGTTTAATTGAATTCATCTATAGTTCAAGTTTTAAGTTTATTTTTGACATGTAATTTAATATTAGAATAATATAAAAATAATTTTAATACATATTCGGCCTTCGAGGCTGATGACAAGGAATGTTACATTACTTTTTCATTTATTATTTTTACCGTAATTGCCCAGAAAAACTGATCTCTATATTACAATTACAAGCTACGTTTATTACATGTCTTTATGCTAGGTACACGCGTCGCATATTATCCAAAAATTTTGGTCAATGATTGGATCCCTCATAAGAGCTACAATAATATTGTCATTTATTAATGGTTCCCATATACACTTATTCTCGGAAGAAACAAAATACGGGGTATTTAAGGCGTACGAGTCTTCATAGGGCAAATAATTCCCGCCAGGGAAATTAAACAGATAGAAATGATCATAAAACTTCAACAGTGCAAGATACTAAATTAACAGCCCGCATCTTGGACAGATTCACAGGGTGCACTTCCGCCACTTATATCTCAAGAACTGCAAACACTACGAGCTTGCGGTAAAATGCAATGAATATATAATACCCTCACAATTAGATATGCTTAGTCAAAAATTGAAGAATATATTTATTATGGAGCAATAATTGAATCAAAATGTGCCTAATTTGATGGTATTCATTGCTCAATTCTTAGTTACCGAATGATAGTAGAAATAAATCACAAACGCACATCCTTAAGTTCAACTTTGCTTCTCAATATTTGAGATCCTGATTTGCCTGTAATTCTACAGTTTTCCCAATTTCCTTGGCCAAAATGTGTAATGTAACTAGATTTTGTCCAACTTATGGAATGAAAAACTCCTCCATCTAGCGGTGGTTACTGGAACTCTTTCAATATCATTCATTTTTCACTTTCCAACCCACAACCAAACTTTTTTTCAGACACACATCGAACTTGGGTCGAGCATTTTGAAGAGAAACATTCTTAGCTAAGATGTGGGCTCTAAACAAATACCGGTACCTCATAAGATGCAGACAATATTTGTCAAAAATAATGATGAGTCAAATGATTAGACGAGCTTCAGCGAGAATTCAATTCGATATACTGAAAAAAATTGGTGTTCGTTTTTATGTTTTTTTATGTTTTTTTGTCGGTTCTTCACAGGTCAAACAGCTACAGCTATCAGCTTCAAACTTTTTTCGTTATGGTTCCTCATCTAACTTAGATCCGTATATAGTTTTGTGGCATCATCGAGTGGTAACTTTTATTTTTATGAATTTTAGAAATCTCAAAAATACCCATTAGAATAACACGGCGGGAAAAAAATAGAAATATTTTTATTTTCAAAAAAAAATGAAATTTTGTGAGAAGTTGAATTACATTTTGATACACATTTCTGGAAATTCTCAGCTTGATCGGGTCAGCCATTTTGAAGAAAAAACATGAAGTGTGATAAATTTATACCACTCGAAGCAGTTTTTACCCATTTATAACTTAAATGTCACCCAATTGGCGAATTTAGGCAAAAGTTTGGCAAAGAAGTCGACATACTATTACTTTCTGCTCGTCTAACAACGCGTATATAGCGTTTTCCTAGTATAATACCAGAGGTGGAAAGATCACTTGCATGTGAAAGTAACAACTCGATATTTTTGTTGTCGATTTTTACCTCATAGCGTACCGTTACATATAATAACAAGTAACAGATTTTGAATGTTTTTATGGATCTACAGCATTTTATAAGATACTTCTCTTTATGGTGTGAAGCAGTTTCACTACAATATGTTCATCCGGATGGCCACTACGATAGTTTATATGTTACGTTGACACTGAAAATGACCGGTACAAAACTGTGGGTAGGTTCCCCTTAATTGGTGAGCGTCGTAAAAACGAAATAACCAACATCAAACATGTCACGATGTTTACCAACATCAAAACGATAAAAAAAAACATATAAACTACATATAACTCTGGAAGAGTAAATTTCGCTTCGTTCATCTTCACTGAGTGTATCCGATCGACCGTCTCTCCTATGTATGATCACCAACAGTCGGTAGTGTCGAGCCGTCAATACTGGTGCATATTGGCACTAAATAATGCAACTATTAAACAGCCCTTAAATATTCGAATAACCCTTAAAAGCCTAGTACTTTCTCCACAAGGAATGTAAATATTTAAAAGTCATGTGTAGGCCTACGTTTTGATGTGCATTCGTGAACAGTGGAAGTTATAAAAGTCAAGCAAATTATTACTTGGAGCAAAATGCATGTTGTATGAGTGAGAAATATATATGTATATAAATATATATATATATATATATATATATATATATATATATATATATATATATATATATGTATAGACATAAAGCTATTTAATGAATATAAAATAAGTTTTTATATTTCTCATAATCACCAAACTGACACAAATATCTTGAATTATATTCTTTACTCTTTTTTTTCAGCTAATTCCGTGTCAAAACGAAAGCGTTCATCCTTTTGTGTGCCTTCGACTTCATCCAATGACAGACGGGCATATATATATATCTTTGAGTTGACCTTGTTATATTTAGAAATGAGAATATTTATAAAAGATAACTGTCCTGATAAATGAAGCATTTCTAATCTTCCCAAACAGATCGTCCATCTTCGTATTGTTACGTTGTCAAGGCAATTATGAATGAATGTTTTCTAAACGAACGTGGCCAATATTTGACGTAACATTAAATTGGACTGACACTTCCTGTCTATTTAGAGACACGGTCTTCTAGATGTAGATATCAACAATAAAAAAAAAAATAGAACGCAACCGGATTCAAAATTCGAACACTTTCAAAAATAGAATATAGTTTTACACAATGTCGGTGTTGATTTCGTGACGAGAAATAGAAGTTTGTCAGGAGATCGATATATCGAGTTACGAACGATCATATCGATTTGTCAATCACGTTCGATTTATGGAATGGTGAGGGAAAGAAGTTGATGACAAAGATTCTTGTTGTGAGTGAAGCAAAGGAATGGTCGTAAGTAAAGTTTCAGGTTGGGTTGTAGCTTTTCTGGGTTACAGAAGCCCAATTTTATGTCTTTTGAATTCACAGCCACAAAATTCCACTTGGAATAAATCGGGATATGTTTTCACAGATTTTCAAGTGAAATACTGTTTTCTTGAAATTATTTACGGCTGTTTGAACACTTTTCGAAATAAGAACAATGCTCACATAGCAACACAATAGTATATATTTGAGTAAAAACGTGACATTATAAATAACATTTTCAATATTCAAAACTTCCTCCTTAGATAAATCATTTGATAACAAAATAGATAAACGATTTAACGAACTATAAATTGACTCAATCAAACATCAAAGTTTTTGATGTCATGCAAATTACACCAATGGGATTAAAATTAAAACATCAATGCGTATCACCAAAACCGGACCTACCTATTTGGTCACTAATTAAAGATAATATTCTTAACACACTAGGCCTAACTGGTTGAACGATAATTTTATTGATCATTGAATAGCTTTTTCTAATAGGATTTAAAGTGGCTTCTGTTTAACCTAAAAATGTAATCTCGATGCATCCATCAGATACCGAATAGAATGGAACAAAAAATGCATATACGATCTGGATTTTGAAATATAGGTCTACAATGAAATTTAGAAAATTTACTTATAATGTGTTCCGGACTTTCGCAAGACTTTTATCTGCGGCGAAAAATCATGGTCACAGACAGCGCAGCCCTGGTGTTGAAGTTCATTGGTTTTAAATAATTAAAATGGGGTGGTAAGATCGCCCTTGTGGTGCCCCGTCCAAACGATCCTACTTTTCATCCTTAGCCTTAATTGGGGAACAATGATTTTGTATCAAGTTTCGATGTTATTAAAAAAAAAAAAAAAATGACAATTTCCTGGAAGATTTTGCAAATATTTTATAGGTGTATGAGTTTGACAATAATTAGACGAGCTTTAGCGAGGATTCAATTTGACATACTGAAAAAATTGGTGTTCGTTTTTATGTTGTTTTTTTATGTTTTTTTGTCGGTTCTCCACAGGTCAAACGGCTACAGCTATCAACTTCAAACTTTTTTTCATTATGGTTTCTTATCTAACCTGTATCTTATCTGTATAGTTTTGTGGCAATATCGGATGCTACCTTTTTTTATGAATTTTAGAAATTTCAAAAATACCCATTAGAATAACACGGCGGAAAAAAAAGGTAAAATTTTTATTTAAAAAAAAAAATGAAATTTTGCGTGAAGTTGAATTACATCTTGATACACATTTATGGAAATTCTCAACTTGATCGGGTGAGCCATTTTGAATAAAAAACATGAAATGTGCTAAACTGGTGCCACTCGAAGCAGTTTTTACCCATTAATAACCATGTTTTTACCCATAAATGTCACCCAATTGGCGAATGTAGGCAAAAGTTTGACAAAGAATTCGACATACTAATACTATCCGCTCGTCTAACAACGCGTATATAGCGTTTTCCTAGTATAAGTTGAATCATTATAACTTATACCATTTCGTAGATATTACAAATAGGTCTACCTGTGTTTATCCCGTATTATAATTTGTATATCTCGTGCTGTTCGAAAATTATCATTATATCATAATGAGGCCTATTTTTAACTATCAAATCATCGGACTTTATCATCATCATGACTATTATGTTATGTATAGGCCTACTAAACTTATATATGATAGTTTTTATTCTTTTAGTTCTTCATTACATCCAATTCACAGTATTATACCTGCATGTCTATGCACATCCTAACAAATTAGTAAAATGTACCCTATAGGCCTAAATTTATATTTTTCATATATTTTATAGCAGTAAATATTCCGTCCAGGCAGCTGTCTATCTATAGATAAATGTTATTTCATCAAATCAAATTCCATGTACTCTCAATCAACAAAATAGGCCTATATACTTATTATTTTTTATTTTTTTTATATTGGGTTTTAACGACGCACTGTAATGATGACTAAGATATATTGGCTTCGAATGGATGATTAATGAGATGATGGGATGATGAGATGAAGGTTTTTATGAGTAATGGGAAGGATAGTGGGAAGGAAGCGGTCGTGGCCTATATTGTGGGAACCATCCCGGCATTAGCCTATAGACTACAGACGGAAACCACGAAAAGCCCCTGTAAAGATGGACGGTAGCGGGGATCGAACCGGGTCCGACATGCCCACTACCTCCCGGTCACATGGAGCAAGTGCGTTAACCACTCAGCTACATGTGCCGGTAAAAATATATACTATCCGTACAATCGAACCGAAATGTTTTTGATGATTATTATTTTGACCAATCCTATCTAATAGCCAGCTTCAAGATAAGCTAGGTTAGGCTAAGTGTTAACAATTACTCCAATAAAAAAAGAATATAAAATTACAATTGGTTCTTCCTCGTCACGACTATCCGCATTTTATGCATATCAACTCTAATCCAAACTTTCTCTCGAATTTAATTCTGTTATCAATTGATTTGACTAATAGTCGAATCTTCACCCAGTTTTGTCGTGGTTGACACATATTCTAATTGCTTTATGCACCTCGACTCACACGAGCACATTTAAAACGGTTCCGAGCGACCGTCTCCCCTATCCCACACCACTATCGCACGAGTGGTTCGAACCTTCATCTTCAACAATTAGATTATATCCTCAAGAGATGAATGTTCCGAGCGACCGTCTCTCCTATTCCTCACCATTAGCGCCCGGGTGGTTCGCACCGTCAACTCCTCTCTTGAATGCGAGTATATTATAAGTAGGTTGTCACGGTCTTCTTGAATTATGCGGGTGGTTTTAACTTTTAATAGCCATAACAGGAGGCCGTGTAGGCCTATACAGTCACGATAATGGAGTATTTATTGTAGATTAGACCACCTTTAATTTTTACTGACATTGATTTTGTTGTATTAATTAAGGTTAGGATAACTAAGAATAGTTTTGCTAATGCATGTTTCTAATTATAACTTATGGAACAACCAAAGTTCAATATATACTCCGTTCATGACTCCAGTACCCTTACCGCGACTGTATCGTATTTGTTTACATTTTCACTGGCTGCTATTGGCTATAATCTGCTAGCCTCCTAAAGGGTATCTCTCATATGATAAAAACAATTTCATTTCATATTTCACTATTTTTTGAACTCGGGAATAGCAAAACGGTGAGAAGTGAGATAAAAAAGTGGAATGAGATAATAATCTCCCCTCATTTCACTCATCTCATCTCATAATCTCGAGAATAAGGTTCCTGGGCCTGGCTGGCTCCAGGAGACTAAGGACTTTGATTAGATAATGTTCTCTAGAAGAGCTAAATACTATGACAATACGAGATAATTTCACAGTCACGGTCTCTTGGAACGCAAAAGTGTGACCCATTACTAGCCCAACTCAAGAGCAGTGCTGGGATTTTGTTCTAACAACAATTGAAATACACAAATACTGGACATGTTGCTATGGTACTTGGCTCTATTAGTGAATACAAACTGATCAAAATCTTAGTCTATTGGAGCTAGCTAGGCCTATAGGACGTTATTTTAAGTGGCAGTCGCGGTAAGGGTCCAGAATTCTAAAAACATTCAAACTTCATCCTTCATCTTTTGCATATCTGGAGATTTTTATCAAAAAAACACATGCATTTCGCATATTTGTAAAAAAATTTCGAAATTAATACATATCTATGAATGTTTTTATTCATATTGTTATCTTTGAGGGACTATTTTAATATATATATTTTATTTTTTTTCGTGTGGAGGGGAAATCTTGCATGAGACCCTCGCCATATTGCGGATAAAAATGATAGAAATCTCAAATAAGCAGAAAAATAAGCAGTAATGAGTTCAGGATTATAATAATGAACATAATGAACATAATGATATAATAATGATATTAATTAGATCATTAATGTTGAGGGAAAGGAATCTTTGTCAATAATGTATTCACAATATATTTCATAATAATTCAGGCAAATTCCCTGAACTTTCTAAGCAAAGCCCCGCTGGAAATTTCTTGGAAATATGGTAATTTTTCAAGTGATTTTTGCGATTTACAAGCAGTTTTGGGTTTTCATCAATTATTCATACAGTCAACTACTATCTTATATTTGTGGACCCTAATAGACCATTCCAAAAATGCAATGCGCAGGCGCGTCACGCCTCCTAGCAGCCGAGATCGCTGGTATTGCATTCTGTGAGTTGTATTACTGTTCAAAAAGTCGGCCCTCTTATACACAGAGTTAAAGGCAAAACACCAAGATATGAAACTTGCATCATCTCTCATCTTACTCACTCTGACACTGTTTAAATCTCTCAGTATATAGTAAACATACAAATATTGAAACTACTATCATATTATAACTTGATACGTTCACTGAAACGCACAATAATATGAATCTAACGTGCTAAATAGCATTGGCAGCATAGGACTTTCGAACTCGGATAACAACATCCCGTTCTAGTTCAAACGATCGCCGCTAGACGGCTCATTGTTTTTTGTAATGGTCTATTGACAGCAATGAAGCTAGTGTATCGTTTACTGACTCGCGTTGGTCGCGACAAGCAACACGGCGCGTAGGCCTTCGCGTGTCGCGACCAAGTTGAACTCGTTCCAACATTTTCGCTCGGTCGCGTGTAATCGCGCGCGTTACTGTCCCACAATGCACTCTGTTCAACCATCAGCGCTGCGAATTTGACGGGATTTTCGGGAAGTTAGAACGTATTCTAACCTCATCGTTGTCTATGGATTTTGTTGTCGTGGTGGACAGGACAGGATACGTTAATTAGTTCAATTTATTTCATTTTTATAATCATATAATATAATAATAATATTGCTCCACTTGGTATCAATACAAATCAATAGCATCCATCTTGCATTAACTGACATTCAGTAACCAGTCAGTGGGCGCGACACGCGGTTCGCCCGTCGCTCGACGCGTCCAACGCGAGTCAGTAAACGAAGCTCATACCAAGACACGTTACTCCTGCAGCCGATAGCGACATATGCTCGTTCCGATCTCGGCACCCATATTGAGCATTTACAAATAGAATCTAAGCATGGCATTCATTCTATATTACCTCACCAAGACACGTTACTCCTGCAGCCGATAGCGACATATGCTCGTTCCGATCTCGGCACCCATATTGAGCATTTACAAATAGAATCTAAGCATGGCATTCATTCTATATTACCTCACCAAGACACGTTACTCCTGCAGCCGATAGCGACGTATGCTCGTTCCAATCTCGGCACCCATATTGAGCATTTACAAATAGAATCTAAGCATGGCATTCATTCTATATTACCTCACCAAGACACGTTACTCCTGCAGCCGATAGCGACATGTGCTCGTTCCGATCTCGGCACCCATATTGAACATTTACAAATAGAATCTAAGCATGGCATTCATTCTATATTACCTCACCAAGACACGTTACTCCTGCAGCCGATAGCGACATATGCTCGTTCCGATCTCGGCACCCATATTGAACATTTACAAATAGAATCTAAGCATGGCATTCATTCTATATTACCTCACCAAGACACGTTACTCCTGCAGCCGATAGCGACATGTGCTCGTTCCGATCTCGGCACCCATATTGAACATTTACAAATAGAATCTAAGCATGGCATTCATTCTATATTACCTCACCAAGACACGTTACTCCTGCAGCCGATAGCGACATGTGCTCGTTCCGATCTCGGCACCCATATTGAACATTTACAAATAGAATCTAAGCATGGCATTCATTCTATATTACCTCACCAAGACACGTTACTCCTGCAGCCGATAGCGACATGTGCTCGTTCCGATCTCGGCACCCATATTGAACATTTACAAATAGAATCTAAGCATGGCATTCATTCTATATTACCTCACCAAGACACGTTACTCCTGCAGCCGATAGCGACATATGCTCGTTCCGATCTCGGCACCCATATTGAGCATTTACAAATAGAATCTAAGCATGGCATTCATTCTATATTACCTCACCAAGACACGTTACTCCTGCAGCCGATAGCGACGTATGCTCGTTCCAATCTCGGCACCCATATTGAGCATTTACAAATAGAATCTAAGCATGGCATTCATTCTATATTACCTCACCAAGACACGTTACTCCTGCAGCCGATAGCGACATGTGCTCGTTCCGATCTCGGCACCCATATTGAACATTTACAAATAGAATCTAAGCATGGCATTCTATATTACCTCACCAAGACACGTTACTCCTGCAGCCGATAGCGACAAATGCTCGTTCCGATCTTGGCGGCCATATTGGACATTTACAAATACAATCCAAGCAAAGCATTCTCCATTGTCATTGACATGTCGAATATGTGGGAAACTTCCCCGGTTTGTGAGTCGGTGTGAAGCTTCTGCCGAGACACAAATATGTACGTGTATTTGTAAATATGTATTGGTAATATAAATGTATAGTATACTACTTATCTTGTCGGTAGAAGATTGAACTGGTGGGATAATGTGGCTAAAGGGCTGGTATTATAAAGCTAACCTACCACAAGCTATTTGATCAAATAAGGATTCATTAGGTGGTCTCAGCACCGAATAGCTATTTGGCCAGTTTATGTGTACGAATAGTCTAACCTGGCAATCATAATACTGCCAATAATCTATTCGGACCTCGTTATGTGGCCAAATAGCGCTATTTGGACGCATAACTATGCTTTATAATACCGGCCCTGAGAGAATATATCACAACATACATCGTGGCCAGGGCATAATAACTCTGAAACTAGATTTTGACGAAAAGTGAGTTTCTTCCCTAATTTTAGAGAAAACTACAAAATTATCATCTCAATTTCAGTAATTAGAATTTATTTATTTTTCCTAACTTATTGACTTATTGAATGAGATGTGTGGAACAGTGATTTGCACTCTGAACCGTCATTCAGGAGACCGTGGTTCGATTCCCACCATGGTCGACCATTCTGACAGGAGTTTATCGCTATTTGGGTTGTTTAGGCCGATGATGGGATAGTTCCTAAACAACACCCAATGACCGACTTCTTCCCACTATCCAGAAACACTTAATTAAAAATTTAATTCAATTAAATTCGTCTCATCTTTCTATCATCTCGTTCATCATTCACCGCCGCCAATAGATCTTATTCATCATTACACTCTGTCGTTACACCCAATATGAATGAATAAAAACACAAAATAATAATAGATTTTCTTTTTTACATCAAATTAGAAGATTGTTGGAGCTGAAAATTCAGAAAAATTAGCCTTAATTGACCACTAGTGATAGACGTGGCTAATCGCCAGGGCCACCTTGATCTATACTTCATGTGGGAATTTAGAGATACTCTAATAGATAAATGTCATTTTTCCCACATAACAAAGCCCAGTTGATAGGATGTTCTGTTTTGTGACGTTTATGGGCGGGTCAATCACTAGTCGTCAATTGGGAAACAATGATTTTGTATCAAGTTTCGATGTTATCAAAAAAAAAAAAAAAAATCATTATTTTTGAAAACAAAAAGTTGACATATTTTAGACAACGTAAGAAAAAACGACATCATCGTAGATATTATATTATTTCAATTTCCCATCCCCAAAACTTCAAGTAAGGCCTATAGTCCCACACATTAATAATAGAAAGGTTGAAAAAATCTATGAAAATAAAAAGAAAAAAGTAAAATTGCGATTTCTTCAACCCACCTAATTTGTTGAGTATTTCTCAAGTGGACTAAAATAACCGGTCCACAGTTGGCTTCGAATTACATTTCAAGAGCAAACAGGAATCTACATGCGTCCACCTGTCTACTGACGGCGCGAAACACCCGTGCGTTCGTGGTGCGAGATAGAGAAGACATCCGATCGGAACCTTCATCTCTCGTCTCGATATATCTGTTGTACCTTCGTTTACAAGAAAACAGAACACTGTATTTCATTATCCCAAATAACCGATTTCTTGGTGGGGATTCAGAACATAGTTGTCCTTGGATTACGCCAAACAGACTTGCAAAACCTGATGAGAAAGATTTCAGGTATTTTTTTTCTGTAGGCCCTATATAGATCACTACAGAAATAGTAACGAATTGAACAAAAATAATTTTAAACAAAATACTTTTCTTGATTTTAGATAATATTTAAATATGACAAATAAAACATAATTGAATTCAAAATCTTAAAAATGTACAGGATATTTACTCAATTCAAAATAAGCTGATGAAACTAAATTTTTACAAAAACAAATTCTATATTTTCCCACTCTCTCATAATTTTCTTTCTAAAACCCAGAATTTATTTTTTAGGTATCTCAACTTTCATACTGAAAAATTGCTATACGAAATGCCTCTTTTAGGCTTCTGTCAAGTGACGTCACTCATTGTTGAAATTGACAGACAATAATGTCCATCAGTTGGAATTGACCAATCAGAATATTTGGTATTCCATCAGTTCGCTGTATCACCATGGTAACTATTATTTGTCATTTGTTACTTGACAGAAGCTTACATATAAATTATTGACAAGGCGGTGAACTGTAAAATTCCTTAAAGTTCCCTATATTTAGAAGCCACAACACTCGTCTCAAATGTCGATTGACGTTTCATCTATTTATGTTCTTATTTCCAATACAACTATTCATTTCGATTGGACTAAATTTGTTCGATTAATTCACGCTTTTTAAAAGGTTTGATTGATAATGGAAAGCTGCATGGTCAGGTTTAAATTCAAAACTTGATTCGATTCTAGAAAACAACATTCAAGAAATGGCCCGATCTTAAAAACGAACGTTTATTTAATGTACCCAAATTGTGAACAAATTAAACAAATGTAACAAATTAATGTACCCTTATTATAGATAAAAATGTAGAATCGTTCGGACAGGGCAACAAACGACGAACTTACTGCCCAAAAAAAATAATTGATTATTATATCTCATTTTTTCGAATTTTATGAGTTTGTCAGTGTAACTGGACCAGTCCCTTATATTTTAACAAATATATACCGGTACATATATATATATATATATATATATATATATATATATATATATATATATATATATATATATATATATAATTATATATATTCAATAGAATTCAATTTTTCTTAATTTTGTAAAATACATATACTCAAGAAGTGAAATAATATATAGTACATAAATACAAAAAAGACAATATTCAATATTTTTATCGCAGGACTGGGTCACTGCCCTATTGATCTTCCAATTCCATATATATATATATATATATATATATATATATATATATATATATATATATATATATATATTATATATATATATATATATATATATATATATATATACATATATATATATATATATATATATATATATATATAAATATATATATATATATATATATATATATATATATATATATATATATATATATATATATATATAATATATATATATATATATATATATATATATATATATATATATATATATATATATATATATATATATGTGCGGTCCTTGCCACCAATATTGTATGCTAAGTTTCAATAAATGAATGCATAAATAAGTATTATCGAGTACCTGCCTGTAGGCTACAGTTAAGCACGGCAAGAGACTGCATGACTGCATGAGTGAGATTAAATTAGAAACGAGATAATAAAACAAAACGAGTCAACATTTTATTATTACCTGTTGAACGCGATTCAGATTGCATTGTATGTTAATATCGTCAGAAACCCCGCGAGAACCCTTTTTTGTCGGTATAAATACATTCCACGGTCAGCGAATACAGAAATATAGATTGGTAAATCGAATAATAAGATAATAAAGAATAATAAGAGAAAGAGAAATTATAAGAGGAATAATAAATAAATATTATATAAATAAATAAATCTATTATAAGAGAATATTAGATTGGATAATGTGTTGTTGAAAATTGAAACTAATATTTTTTTAGCATTCCTGTACAATTTAAAACTGTTTCAGAAGATAATTCCCCAGAAAAAGTTGCTACTACGCTGTTAGTGTTAAAAAGTGGAACTAAAGAAAAGTCACAAAATGAAGGCATTCTCTCATTCCACTTTTTTATCTCACTTCTCACTATTTTGCTATTCCCGAGTTGAAAAATCGTGAAATATGAAATGAAATTGTTTTTATTATATGAGAGATACCCTTCAGGAGGCTATCAGATTATAGCCAATAGCGGCCCGTGAAAATGTAAACAAATAGGATACACTGCCTTCCCTAGTTAATTATCCTAATGGCAGTGATGCAAAGCCATCTCGAGTGCTATGCACAATATTTTACAACTCACTTTGACATTTCACTAACCAAATGTGTAGATATTTTCAAGTGGAATGTGGAATGCCATGAAATGTGAAATTCGAGTTTCGAGAATATCAATCAGCCATTTTCAGTGAGATTACCAGAATTCCACCTAAATAATCTCATCTCATAATCTCATAATCTCGAGAATAAGGGTCCTATACTGTGGAAATCTAGAACTGAGACGAGTGGCCGAGTGGTCAATGCACTGAACCGTCATTCAGGAGACCGGGGTTGGATTCCCTCCATGGTCGATCATCCTGACATTTTCGGATGGTTTCCCTCTGTCGTTCAGGTTGATACTGGGATGGTTCCTTAACAACAGGCCACGACCGACTCCTTCCCACCTTCTAAAAACACCTAATACAATAACCTTTCATCTCATCATCCCATCATTTCATGTATATCGTTCATTCACCGCCAATAAATCGTAGTCATCAGTACAGCAGTGCGTCGTTAAACCCAGAAATCTAAAATCCGAGATTAGTAATTTTATTTCACATCATTATGAATGTATTAGAATTATCTGTGTTTCTCCCGCATTAGAATTTTGATATCTCTTACGGTCAAAAGTGGTCACCAAAAAAGATATCGTTAAATCCACTCTTATGGTAATCGTGGAAGTTATTGCCGTGCCTTACTTATACCCAAGATGCATTGAGGGTTGCGTTGGTTTGAAGATGCATTGAGGGTTGCGTTGGTTTGAAGATGCATTGAGTGTTGCGTTGGTTTGAAGATGCATTGAGGGTTGCGTTGGTTTGAAGATGCATTGAGGGTTGCGTTGGTTTGCCGGTTGGAGATGGTGTCCTCACTTCCTATCCCTCCCATGTTGAAAATATGTTCCAATTCACGGTCCACGGTTGAAGAACTATTGACCGTACGTAGATAAGTGGTGATAAAAGGAACTAACTTTACGTTCACGTCGACCCAGCTAATAACAGCTGTCATCAAGTTTGTCAGTCTGTCAGCCGTTTCTACAAAACAACACTAGATAGAACATCGATCAATATTTCTCAGGAAAGTACTCGGGAAATGGGACGTGTATTCGAATCAGTGAAGACACCATCTCCAACCGGCAAACCAACGCAACCCTCGATGCATCTTGCTCATACCTCAAGCCGGATTCACAATGCTAACTAATGATTAGTGACTAATACTAAATACTAAAATTAAGAAACTGAGCATTCACATAGGCTTGAAATAAGAATTGATTTTCATGAGTCGAAGCTGTCTTAAGATGACGGATTTAAATTGAAATCTACATCTTCGAAGGCTGTAAACGAGCGGTCCATCGAGCGGGATAGCTTCCTTTTGCATTGACTTCCTGTCGTTTCGAATTCACGACTTCTAATTGGTCAGACTAATGATTAAAACTAATGATTAATACTAAAGTTGAAAGTTGGTTAACTTTCAAGGTCAGTCACTAATATTAAACACAATGTGAACGTCAACACTGATTCCGTATCCCCCAACTTTAGTTAATCATTAATCACTAATCATTAGTTCGCATTGTGAATCCAGCCTTACACGAGCTTCATTCACATCATTTCACATCATTCTGAAGATATTAATATTATACATTAATTATAAATAATTATTATTAAATGTTTCTCCCGCATTAGAATGTTAATATCTCTTACGATCAAAAGTTATCATCAAAAAACTGATATTTCTCTAAATCCACTCTTACGAAAATTGAGAAAATAACTTCCGTGCCTGACTTACACCTCACACTCGCCTCTGGGAGTAGAAGGCGGAAGAACAAAAAGATCAAACCATGTAAACGTTAGAAAGGTGACAACAACAATGAACTAGACCAACAGTCTGTCACTTCATTTCCACGCGGTAACATTACAACTCCCGATCGTGCGTCTCACCTATAGCACACCACTATCGCTCGGCCGTCTCGACTCGTCAACTTAGAACATGATAACAAAAGACGATCGCATTACCAGAAGCACTGAACCTTACATGAAGGCTCGAAACTCTTGATCGTCATTACTGTGGGATGCATTGAGACGTGTGATCGGTGTGTCAACTTTTGAACAGTTAGGAAGTCTTGTAACCTGATGAGCACAACTTCCTTTTTGTCGTTTTATATTATAATAATATCCGGGAAATGTGAAGGCTCGAACCACCCGCGCGTTAGTGGTGTGATGAAGGGGAAACGGTCGCTCGGAACCTTCTTCTCTCTTGGGTTCAATTGAGCAAGAGGAGCCGTTCTTTTATCTATAGTGTGTTATTTAAGTAACCGAAGGGAAGAGTTTACTTTCAACTATAAATAGACTTTCATCGTGTTTCTAAATACTTATATTCATCAGAGAAGTCTGTCATCTACCAATAAAACAAACAGAAATATCACTACCTACCAATAAAACAAACAAAAATAACACTATTATACAGCTGTTTTTTTACGGGGTTAATAACGACGCACTGTACTGATGACTACGATCTATTGGCGTCGGTGGATGATGAATTAGATGATGGGATGATGAGATGAAAGGTAATTTTATTAGGTGTTTTGGATAGTGGGGAGGAGTCGGTCGTGGCCTGTTGTTGAGGAACCATCCCAGTATCAACCTGAACGACAGAGGGAAACCACGAAAAACCTCTGTCACGATGGTCGACCATGGCGGGAATTGAACCCCGGTCTCCTGAATGGCGGTTCAGTGTGCTAGCTACTCGACCACTCGTCTCAGTTAGTATTTTGACGGGCAGTGATTTTTTTTCAGGTCAAAGAATATGATTAGAAATAAACATAACAACATGTGTCTCAAATCTTTCAATTTGCAGAGCTTATCATCCCATCATCTCATTCATCATCCACCGACGCCAATAGATCGTAGTCATCAGTATAGTGCGTCGTTAAAAAACAAAGAGATTTTCTTTACAATTGTCAAGGTTTATACAATTATTTATTTGATAGAAGACCTATATTTTTCGTAGATAACAACCCTATACCTCTAGTAACCTGATGTTGCTTCCTTTTTGTCCTTTCAAAAGAGTTGTCTTTCATCTTTTTTTTGTGATCGAAAGGAAGTGTTGAATTTCAAGTAGAATTGGCTTTACTCCTGTTACTAATGATTCCACCCTATATAGGGAAGCGCAACAATATCCTTTATGACATTCTAGATGGCGGTGAATCATAAAGTTTAGTTGATCCTCAGTGACTATGGTGACCATCAGTGAAAAACCAATATGCAATCTTCAATTTCACCTTGATGAGGATTTTATATAAAAATAGTGAAATTCAACTCTACCATTTTTTACGTGTTCACTAACCAGTGTCATTGAAAGCAAGTATACCAACACCAAAATAATTTTGTGCTCTTTAATTATTATAAAACTAGGAAACGCGGGATTTGCGTTGTGAGATGAGCTTAGAAGTATGAAAATCTAGATTGAAAAATAACTTGTCAGCACAATTCACATCTACGGACCTTGGATTACTCCAAACGTTCAAAAACCTTTCCTCCAACTTGTTGATGTTTATAGTGCTGCAACCTGTCGCATAAACACTTTGCAAAACCATTTGCTCCCAATATTCAATAAAATGTACTCTTTTATTGCGTTTTCTTTGTTATTTGACATCCGCTTGTTGTGACAGTCACTGAAAATATTTGCAATTATGTTTTCCATATTCAGTGAAAATTTTGAAGCTTTTGAAAATTTTCCACATGTCCTGTATTTTCCATCCGTGTTTTTCTTATGAGGATTTTCCAAACTTTCCGAATGTTTCCGGGAAAAACCTTCCGGCCGATATTTCTGAAAACAATCCCAACCCATTCTGGTATGACAGAAATATGTAGAAAAAGTTTCAAGTCGGTAGGTATTTTTTTCCTGACCAGTATGCCACGTACAAAATTACAAACAAATAAAAAACGAACATAAAACCAAGCCCATTTTTTTATCGGTATGTGAAAATGGAATCTTTGCTACGCTCATCTAATTATATTTTCGTGAATTCAATCAGTCTTAAGATAATACGGCCATGAATACCAAGAATGTCTTGAAATTCACAAAAATACAATGCTATATTAATTAAAGAGCGTGAATTACTATATCTTGGGATTGAAATACTTATTAGTCAATGATACTGATCATTGATACTGAACATGGAGGCAAAATGGTAAAGATAAATTTCACTATTTTCATAAGCACCGTGATCCCCCCCCCCCCCTCCCCTCCCCTTAACGTATAAATGAGATAGTACAAATATGAGATGCAAGGTTATTTTATTATGTGTTTTGTGTAGCAAAAACGAAACGATCGTGGCATATTGTGAAGAAGCCGTCCCACAAAAAAAAACTTTGTCAAGATGATCGACAACGTCGGAAATAGAACCCAGATCTTCTGAATGACGGTTCAGCAGGCTAGCCACTGGTCCACCCCTCTATTTTTGTTTCCGTTTTTTTTTATGGCATCGAAACTTGATTCAAAATCATTGTTCCACTTCCTCAATTAAGGCTAAGGATGAAAGATAGGATCGTTTAGACGGGGCACCACAAGAGCGATCTTACCACACCATTTTAATTATTCAAAACCAATGAACTTCAACACCAGGACTGTGCTGTCTGTAACTATAATTTTTCGCCGCTATTAAAGTCCTTCAGTTTCCGAAAGTCCGAAACACATTATTATAAGTAAAAACAGTTTCTGTGATATATATATATATATATATATATATATTAAATATATATATATATATATATATATGTATATATATATATATATATATATATATATATATATATATATATATATATATATATATATATTATATATTATATATATATTTATATATATATATATATATACATATATATATATATATACATATATATATATATATATATATATATATATATATATATATATATATATATATATATATAATATATATATATAAATATATATATATATATATATATATATATATATATATATATATATATATATATATATATATATATATATATATATATATATATATATATATATATATATATATATACATCCGGACATCATCAGAATTGGTATCAATTTGTTTCTGTTATGTTGGCAGACCATTTTGTTCTCTCGTAGATTAAACTATATAGTACATTATTTTCCTCCAACAATATAAACCAGTGAACCCACTACTTCCTCTTATCTTGAGTAATGACAGACGAGGTTTATATTTAATACGAGTTGATTAGACGAGCGACAGGATAGATAGACAAGGACAGATGATTAGAAGAACAACAGGATAGACTGAGATAGAAACACACTCAGTTGTGCAAATCTTTGACGGGCTGTGACAAAAGATAATAATAACTATATTATTATAACTGTGTATGTGTATGAATATAGTAATTATATTTAGTGGCTACTCCCTTTCTGTTGTTCATGCTGAGATATAAAAATGGAACTGTTTAATTTCACGGAAAACTTAGAACTATTTCATTTTGATCAAATATTTACTTTATTCATATATAATTAATTTTCATTTATATTTTGAAGAAGGGATAAGAACAGAGAAGTAATGACGGCTCGAAATGGGCGTGGCTCCACCAGTCGGTCAGTTGGATCATATCATTTGTGGTCATTTGAAGATACCCCGATTGGATATTTGAATTTCACTACAGTTCTAACAGCCCTGTTGATTCGACGGTATGATTTGTGACGTAATGGGGGTGGAGACTGCGAGTCGTCAATTTATGATAATAAAAAGATTGACGATTTATTTCTTCCCAATGTAAGTGTTTCATTTGTTAACTATCGCTGACATCATTAACATTACCTTGAGATTTATTGATTGTTAATTGTGAGTTATGTTGTTATTTGTAATTTTTGGGGGCAGTAAGATCACCCTTGGTGTTCCGTCCAAACGATCCTACCTTTCATCCTTACATCCTATCAGCAATGATATTGGATCGGGTGCAGTATGATGATGATTGAAAACAAACAAATATATATATATATATATATATATATATATATATATATATATATATATATATATATATATATATATATATATATATATATATATATGTATATATATATATATATATATATATATATATATATATATATATATATATATATATATATATATATATATGAAGTTGCCTCATTTTCCATGCATTTGAAAGTTTCAACTTCACTATTTTACATTCACGAATTCAATCAAATGAAAAGAATGTAATTTAATGTTGACTATAAAGTGTGTCTCAGTTGACTTTAGTTGACGTCCGAGTCAAGTTGAGACAAGTTAATGTAGCTGCGAATAATATATTTAAT
>CAXFZR010000377.1:0-16718 GCA_964007535.1 Brachyptera risi
ATATATATATATATATATATATATATATATATATATATATATATATATATATATATATATATATATATATATCTTGGCAATTTTATAGTTGAATTACTCTCATCGTACTCGCTCCAATGAAGTCAAAAAGAGTGCCAAATTTCTTATTCGGAATTTTCTCATATGGAATGCCGTTTATTGGCAATATACTGTATATCACAATTGTGATTCCCAGATTTGTAAATAACTAAACTCCATTTGGGGTATTGGGTGAGATTTTGTACACCATCTTTATGTTACGTGTATCATATATATTCTCATAGCATGAGTTTCACTGATGCATACTATGTAGACTATGGCATGACTTGAATTGTCCCCGCTGTAGCATAAGCTTACTGTGGCATAAGCTTACTGTGACATAAATTCACCATGGCATGTGGCATGACTCTGCATACTGCATGACTACGGCATACTATGCCGTAAGTCTACTATATGGTATACGTTCAATGTGGCATAAGTTAAATATAGCTCAAGTTTACTGAGAGTATAAGTTCACTATATCCGTATAGCTTACATTCACTGTGGCATACATTCACTTTAGCAAACTCACTCCGTCAACTTATGCCAAAATAAATAAGATGACTTCACCATGGTATAAGTTCAATGTGACATAAGTTGAATAAAACTCAAGGTCACCAGAGTATGATGTTATAACCTCTATTCTTTTGCAATGAAGGGAAATCAGCTTGAAATTCTTTTCGCAATAATGATGCAAACAGAAATTATAGGCCCTACAATAAAATTGTCACTAATGCCATCTATTGGTAAGATTCTCCTCTCAAGTTTCATCGTATAGACTGAAACAATAATAATTCTTCACAGATGAACTACAGCCACATTTTCCTTTGTATATGTCATCAATATATGGATTTCTAATTCTCTTCTCGAGTTTTCATTTAAAAATAATCGTTGATTATCATTTCATGTCATATATTTGATAGATATGTTAATTCTCAATTTTTCATGTTCCCGGTTGTATTTTGCAAGATCACTAATGATACCTTCTATCTTCAAGCCTAAATGACATCTCATAGAATAGTCTTCGATCTAGCAATCGTTTAACATAAAATCACACAAAAAGTAAGGTAAACAAATTGAAAACGAATGGTTTGTGCCTTGGGGCCATTTTCATACTCATATGTTTCAGGTGTGTGCGTGTAATATGTGTCATAAGTGTAATAATGAAATGTTTTAAATTAAGGTCACAAATATACTCACTTTCAAAACCGATTGTGCCATTCGTCGTAATTGACATCTTGTCAAATATGTACGCTTATGAATAGCAAATATTTTTCACACATTGTATGCATGTTTGACTGTCACATTTGTTTGCATCTACTCAAATGTCTATACTAGTAATAAACAGTAGCAAAGCTATGACTATCAATAACGTAACGGGATGAGCAACATGGCATTTTCCTTCCGCACCATGCGTATATCAAAGGGATGCCGCCTCACAAATAGTATGATAATTTGCTGGTATTATTCTATGTTGATCTATACAAGCAATAGATGTAATGCAATCTGTGAATCCAGCTCTTCCCAACTGCATTAAGCAATATTGGAATAAATTTAATTTGAATTGGCCATATCTAAATTTAAAAACGTCTGTAAAAGCATTTGGACCCCTAGTCAAGAGCCCTACTGCTATATTCACCATTTGATAACTGGATAATTACTCATCATCTTCGAGAAAGATCAGAAACAATGCAAGTATACAACTATGTACTATACATTTGAATACGAGCCTAATACACACGATTTGATTTGAAATTATGAATCTCAGAAGTCAGGAATGTACACGAAAGCGCTGATTCCATCATGGTGAAAACGGCCCAATGTTAAAAGGATGGGACTTATGCCATGTTGCTTATCCCGTTACGTTATTGATAATCATAGAGGCTACTAACTAATCGTAATAATAATGTTGGAAGCTGAAATCAAAATACAATTCGTATTACAAGTTTCAATATTAGGGAGGTTGTGATAAAATAAGACATTTTTGCTATAACTGTATCCACGAAAGATGAAAGTCGTCTACCAAATTAATAAACACAAATATCACACTTATATTTTCATGAGTGTATCGTTCCAAGGTATTGAGATTTTCAGGACGGAATTTACTATGAGAAACACAACTACATCTCTGAAAAGCGTTAGATATTCAAAGTTGCAGCAAGAATATGTATAATAATAACACTCAAGTTCTTACAATTCTTCGGTTGGTAGATTACCTCCTTCTTCCGTGAATACAAGTAGTCCTATATTCAGCACAGTTTCAAGCAATTTGTATTTTTGTATATGCGAGAATTGTATATCTATCGATTTTGGTCGTTATGATTGTAGATTCGAGTAGTGTGAAAGCCTAAACAATCATGTGTCACATTGAGTTATCAGTTCACCTGTTTTTACAATTTATTACATACATCTTAGTCATGTCAGAAAAAGAAATTCACAATCATGTTCAGTTAAATCTTTTCCCTGTACAGATTTATTCAGAATACTTATATAAATAGCATCTATATTGTCAATCTATATACAACTTGCATGCGTATCACGACATTTTGTATAATAATGTCGTGATGCATAATTAACAACAGTTTATTGGCCTCAAACGAAGAATGTATTCAAGCTTTATCCGTATTAATTGTCTCACATGATATTATGAGATATTCAACAATCTTTTTGAATGCAATCTTTTCAGTGCTCTTTTGTGACTTTTAACGTCAAAAAATGTACAGTGTATATCTTTGAAAACATTATGTTATCATGAATATAGTATTATGTGACTTGTGTGTTGTGATGTGTTCAATTATTGGTATTGTCCTTTCAATACATTTCTCCTTTTAAATTCCATTTATCTTCTTAGAGTTTACTTTATCTTCTTATTTCATAAGATAATCTCAAGTATTTACAATAGGCCTATAGTAATGGCTCTCAGGGTACATGCATAGCTCGTACGCACCACCTTCCGGCAAGCGTGCATTATGCATTATGGTAATGTGAAGTGGAACCACGGTGTAGTGATACCAACCTATTTCATCATAATGTGAAGGAGGTGCTCCAACTCCCATACTAATAACATGGACGATATTTGTGGTTTCTTGCGGTCAGTTCAGAGCCAAAGGTCCCGATTGTCTGTCACTATTTAGTGTGAACTCTTGTGAACCAGGTGTATATGAGAGTGGCTACGGTACCGGTGGCATTGTTGAACTTGCAAAATCTATCATTTTCGTATAAAAACGAATGCAACTACTAACTTATAATAATTCTATTGAGCCACGTATAGCATTGTTGTGTATTGTTGTTTTATATAGTTCGATATAAAAGCGATAGTTGCGCCACAGGCAATCGGGACCCCGGACTCGGGAACTGAACACAGAAATGTTCACTTTCGAGACCCTAGTTGGGTCACCTTCTTTATATTACGATAAAATAGGTTGGTATCACTCCACCGTGGTAGAACTTTGAATGAAATCTGAAAATGTGAATATCTCAGCATCTAGAAGGCTGAAAATTCCGATAAAACTACGAACATTCTCTATATAGACCTGTTAGAAACATTTGCGCGCTTAGGTTGCGCACTGGTTTCATGACGTCACGTACTCAAGTAGTCGCACGCGTTGCCGCGAGGATCGCGCCTATCATTTATTGGTACCAGTTCCATATATTCATGTCACCAAGGTTAGAAAGATGATTAAATCATTTCATGTTTTGTTTTCTTTCAACTACAAACTAGGTAAACGCAGCACGTGTGTGAAGATGAGAGAGATTTTATATGAAATGTAAAGGAAGGTCTTCTACGCATACACACCTTGATTTCGAATCCATTTTTCTGTCACGTAACAAATGACAAACAATCGTTACTATATCAATACAGCGAGCTGGTGAATCATCAAACTTCAAAGATTGTGATTGGTTAATTCCAACTGGTGAGCATTGTTGTCTGCCCTTCAACAATGAGTGACGTCACTTGACAGAAGCCTATTCTACTCACTGCCTTCCTGCTTCACCCATGGATCATTGCAATCATTCGACGATTCAATCAGTTAGACTTGTTCTTCTCCTCAATAGCAACCTTGATGGCTTTTATTAAAAGAATGCATGGGGAAAAAATGTGTTTTTATTTATATTGGGTTTTAACGACGCACTATACTGGTGGCTACGATCTATTGGCGTCGATGGATGATGAATGAGATGATGGAAAGATGAGATATAAGATTATTTTATTAGGTGTTTTGGACGATGGGAAGGAGTCGGTCGTGACCTGTCATTAGGGAACCATCACAGTATTGACCTGAACGACAGAGGGAAACCACGAAAAACCTCTGTCAGTATGGTCGACCATGGCGGGAATCGAACCCCGGATGACGGTTCAGTGTGTTACCACTTGGCCACGCGTCTCGGTAAAAAAAAATATATGTATATTCAATACGGCTCGTTTAATTCATGCACAATAGGCCCTGTAAAATGTGTATAATTCATGTACTTGAAAATCGTAGAAATGTTTCTCCATTCGTGGAAGATCGTTTCTCCATTTTCCCAAATTATATTTAAATAGAATTTATGTACGCATTTCGCTGCTAATGCTCTCATAGACCGTGCGTGTAGTATATGAACTTGTGGTCAGTTGAAACATTTCTCCAAATTAAATTTGAAATCAATAAATTTGAATCAAATCTACGCACATTAACCCGCTAATGTTTTCACAGACGTCGAGTGCGTATACAGGAGACATTTCAATGTAGCTTGATCGACTCCTCTATGTGACACCGTCCACTAGTTTCAGTGTGAATGATGTCAATACATTTTTTTCGGGCTGGATTTGCCAACGGGGCTCGATCGACCACTCTTAAGTGACTGCGAGTCACATAGTATTGACCATAATTTTTTTTTTTTTTTTTTTTTTTTTTTAATAACATCGAAACTTGATACAAAATCATTGTTCCCCAATTAAGGCTATGGATGAAAGATAGGATCATTTGGACGGGGCACCACAAGGGCGATCTTACCACCCCATTTTGATTATTTAAAACTAATGATCTTCAACACCAGGACTGCGCTGTCTGTGACCATAATTTTTCGCAGTAGATAAAAGTCTTATAAATTTTATAAGGTAATTGGTAAGATGAGAGTGTAAGAGAAGCCATAGACTTAAATTCGCCGGATTAATAAAAATCTCTGATTATTATTACCATCATGAATGTCATTATTATCGAAAGAAAATGTGTGGTTCTTCTTCTGTCTCCTTATTCCTAGGAATTGAAAAATCGAATTGATTTTGTATGTTATTCTTCCAACTTCTCTCCGAGTGATTTATTATAGGCCTATGTATGTATGTATTTTTTTCTTCTATTATTCAGTGATTATATATCTGTACTCAAAGAGTCACGAGAATAATGTATGTATGTGTTAATTCAATTGTATATTCTGCTGACAAGCTGCTCTTGTAGCTTATCGGAAGTCAATATATTTGTACGTTTCATTTTTCTTGTGTGAATAAAAAATAGTGATAATGAAAGAAACAAAACCGAAAATAATCTTTCAGGGGAATCAGCCACAACGTCATGAGCACCAAATTAATTAAATTCAGTGTTAATATCTCGTATAAATGATAAACTATAATCTGAGATGAATGTACGAATTATCCAATGAGTGTGCGTGCTGGCATATCCATACCATGATTAGGTCCACCTCAACGGTAAGCACCTCTCACAGTCAAGAACACTGTGTAATCTAGTTCGCGTATTTGAATACATTTTGTGCAAAGCCCTGTCTAATATTATTATACCAGTTATGTGATTGTTAAACTAGACTTCAGGTGTAGACAGGCTTAAGGTATAAATTGTTAACATTTCAAAGACAATCCATTTGTGTGTTTAATGTTTTGACTACTATCAGCACAAATACAGCAGGGCTTAACCGAGTCTTTGGTCTTTGTATTCAATTTCCAGTTAATATACACTCTCTCAGTCACTAAAGCTGAACGCTGAATGTGTGTCAATTATTATTGATGAGTGAAAAGTTCGATATTTTCTATATTGTAGCTTGTAGATGGAGTGAAACTTTTTCTTCATCATTATTTATATTGGGTTCGAGGCACTCTACTGATGACTACGATCTATTGGCGTCGGTGAATGATATATGAGATGGCGAGATGGAAGATTATTTTATCAGGTGTTGTTAGATAGTGGGAAGGAGTCGGTCGTGGCCTGTTGTTAAGAAACCATCTCACTTCCAGTATCGACCGGGACGATAGATATAAATCACGAAAAACCCCTGTCAGGAGGGTCGACCATGACGGGAATCGGTCCCGGGTCTACTGAGTGACGGTTCAGTGTTTTAACCACTCAGCCACACGTCTCAGTAGGGTAAATTCAAATGTGAAATATGATACTAATTTTTAGTATATATATATATATATATATATATATATATATATATATATATATATATATATATATATACTATACTATATATATATATATATATATATATATATATATATATATATATATATATATATATATATATATATATATATATATATATATATAATACATATACATAGGGTCATATACATAAAACTGTCTCGAACGAGTTTTGGAAAGTATACCTCGTGCACCAATCAGGATATAAGGATGACCTGAGATCTTTCCAATTCCACTCTTCTCCATACAGTTGTTTCATGTTTCAACATTACTTTCAAATATCTGATGTTTCACCCTTCTTCCGTGTACTCCATCAAAACTATGGCATGCATTGTAAAATGTCCTGGAACTGTTATCTACTAATTGTTTTATGCTTGAGGGTAATTCCAAAGCAGAAACAGTAACATAAAGTTAGCTAATCCATGCTCTATACACCATCACGCTAAATGAATTAATTTACACTCAAACCTAACCTAACCTTCTGGTCTTTACCGAATTCACTTTAATTCATTCCACATCGTGCAGAATCGAGCAAGCATCACTGAAAATACTGATGTAAGCGCCACACGTTTACCCGCGGCGCTTTTATACATTATCAGAATGTTCAAATCTGGTTTATCGTCGTACTTATCTTTTTAATCAATTTTCCTTCCACGTCGACTTCGTTTTGAGTTTCTTTTTTCTAATAATTAGATATCAAGTTGGAATATGATCGAGAATACTAATATTACTTGATATATAAGACGGCAATATTTTGACATAATTATTAGATTGGATTATGTAGGAGAAGCTATTGTCATAACATGCCTGGTCTATGCGACAAGAGGAAGTAGGGGGCGGGCGTTATGTTAGGAAGTTAATAAGAATCGATCCTGTTCGGGTGTCGTATAGATACTAGCTACCGTGCAGAAATCACACGACGGGAAAAAGAGCGACGTCGTTTCGGCGTCGCAACGCGTCGTGTAATGGGACGCCCCGCAGCCAGAGAGAATATTAATTACTAACCAAGATTAGCAAGTAAGAAGCTCCATAAATTATTTTATCTGTAGTAAAAAAAAGGCGGTTGTCAGTAACACAGGCTGGATGTATAGACTGTAGAGTGCTGGTATCAAGCAATTGGTATCTGCTAAAGGACTTCTGAAGATCTTCACTGTTTCAAGCACAGTCGTATAAATTAGTCATTTCGAGCCTCCGGGTAGTTTATCCAGGGGTAACTGAGTAGAAAAAGGAGTGTGGAAAGGGTTTGGAATGATGACACTGTTTTTATAGTTTGAAACTTTGAAAATGTTGTTCTCGAAAGAGTGAAGTATATTTTTCTGTCATTTTGACAATTTAGATAATTCCTTTTTCATAACTTTATAATGCGCTTACAAGTTATACCATTTTGTAATGTGAGCTCTTTATATTGGAATAAAGAACTGTCGGTTCTGGTTCTCTCTGCTATATCCACGGATTTTAATAATATCTTGAACAAAAGAAAGCATTTTATGGCTTGTGTATAATTCACTTATATGTAAGTATATTCACTATCCTTCACAACCATTTGCCTTTGTGTATTTTATATATTTCATCTTGCAATCATATGCATATTTTTATATAGACGTTTTACCGGATATACGAAACTGCCGAGACGGAACCTGCTACTTGGAAAAATAAAAATTGGAGTCGGAAATTATTTTTTCATTTATATTGGTTCAACGACGCGATGTTCTGATAAATATACGATCTATTGATCTATCCAGTGATTCGTTTCGGATTCAATTAATTTCTCTTGAATTTAAACGAAAAACAAATAAAAAATATTAAATTGAAAACAAATGAGTAGGCCTACATACTGAACCATCGAAATATCCGTTTCAGAACATGTGTCTTCAGCAAGAAAATGTATTGATCCAATAGCGAGAATTACTTTTTGAAACGGCCGCGTAAATCAAAAACTTATTTGTAAAAAATTGAAACTTTGCTTATAATTTATCGCCTATTAAACTAAAAGTTGTGTAAATTCCGAACTGATCGGATATTTGAGAACGGTCAATATCAGTGGCGATGGAATGACACAAGTCTCGTCTCCAAGTCTTCTATACACGAGAAGAAGAAGGTTCCGAAGGACAGTAGGCCCTAGCATCATCTTCCACCACCAGCACACGATTGGTTTGCCTCATCTTCCATTGAGACAAGCATAGAAGTCATTTCAAAAACGCTTACTAAGATAGATAAAGAGAAATGTCAGTTGACAATTCGATCAGTTTAGGTTTCCGTCGAATGGAAATACTGATTAGACCGAACATATTATATTCAGATGAGCAATAGCGAAGGCCTCCATCCCACTCATATGAATTTTTGTCCATGTGTATTTTTGTTTAGGCATTGCACCGCTCGCACGGTTTGACTGATCGTCATGAAACTTTTCATGTTCACTTATACTCATTCAACTTGAGATTGTATGCTTCTTGGATCACACTGGTTGAACCATTCCTGAGGATTATCATCTCAAACTTTCTAAACAGTTCATAACATTAGTCTGGGCGGGAAAATTAAAAAAATAAAAGCTCTGAGAGAAAAAAATCTCCGAATGTGAACCTAATGATAATATACATTATCACAATCTTGTATGCAATTTGAACCATCCGATTTGAAGAAAATAATTGGATGAGCGAAGCGAAGACTCAATTTCGCCATACCCCCCAAAAAAAGTGACCGTTTTTTTTTTTTTTCACACACCACAGGTCAAACAAAGATTCAAAATCAGTTGAAACTTGGCATACACAAGTGTCATTATCTAATTCGATACTGTGTAGTTTTGAAGCGCAATCGGCTGAACCACTTCTGAGAAAACTCATTTTAAAGTTTTCAAAAATCCCATTAGAATAACCCAGAGGAAAATATTTGTGGAATAATTTTCACCCGAAACATTTCAAATTCTCAGGGAATTTCAATATGATAATGATACACATCATTCCAAACTTTCATTAAAATTGGATCAGCCGTTTCGATGTAAAACAATATGTAATGTAATTTTTTCAAATCACTCAAAGCTATTAAGATACCAATTAAATCCAACCCACAGGTGTCACCTCTTAAATGTGAACGATTAAAACGAAGCCTTTTTCATCACCATATAAATTAATAATGGAAAATAAGATGGCAGTGAAGTAATGGTTTGGATCTCAAGGTGTATATATATATATATATATATATATATATATATATATATATATATATATATATATATATATATATAAATATATATATATATATATATATATATATATATATATATATATATATATATATATATATATATATATAATAACCAATCCAAAGATAAGTCGATATGTTCCTACTCATCCATCAACGCGGCAACACATAACGCGTTTGCCTAGTTTAATAATTGACGACTCGCAGTCTCCGCCTCCTTAACGTCACAAACCATACCGTCCAATCAACGGGGCTGTTATGAGAATGTAAAGTGAAATTCAATTATCCAATCGGGGTATCTTCAAATGATCACAAATGATATAGATGCAACTGGCCTATTGGTGAAGCCACGCCTATTTCGAGTCATCAATTGCTCTTTCATTCAACAAATAGATAGAAACAAATTCATTGCTGCAGAGATTCACGGCTTTCTAGATTCAATAGTTGACTGAGGGAGTCTATTTTATTGGAGTCAAGGTGTGTAGAGTTTTCGATTATATTTCAAATGGATGTCTCGCTCATCTCACAGCGCATATGCTGCGTTTTCCTAGTTACTAATTATCAACACCCAATTAACGTCAAACACCAATTAATTGCTCATCATCATCTCACCAACTTGTGCTGATATCGCATTCGGTAGATACCTCTATCCGAATTATCATCACAATCCGAGATATTAAACTTCCTCCTCTCCTAGACACATATACATACTTACAAGTTGCAGATAATCTGTTTCCATTAACACCAGTTAAAACTCGAAAGTTTGGTTTAGATATTTGCTCCTTCAAGTTTGGCGAACATTCAAAGTTAAGTGGTGGAACCATTATTGATGCTGGCAAACAATACTCACCGAGCGAGACAGAATGAAGTTTGCTTCATACGAAACAATAGAATTACTGAATTTAATGACAACAAGGCTGGATCGTAAACATTTTGTTTGTTGTATAATGCAACTCCTGGTTACATCATTCTATAGTGTATATCAAACTTGCTTTTGTTTAAATATTTTAGATCAAGTTCATTTATTGGTAGTATTTTCAAAACTCTCATGATAGTTATAGTGTTGACAGTAAATTCCATAGTGAGATGGCACATTTTTAATGTCACCATAGAAACTAGAAGAGTTGATGACTAGCGAACTGATATTGAAATTGTGATGGAAGAAAACAATTCAGGGGAAATGTTGTCCAATTATTATAACACTGTGTAACAACAATTGGAAACATTATAATAGGCTTCTGTCAAGTGAAGTCACCTATTGTTGAAAGAAACAGACAACAATGTACACTAGTTGTAATTGACCAATCAGAATGTTTGGTAGTCCACCAGTTCGCTGTAGTGTTTATATAGGGTGTTCGCACGTAACAAACGACAAACAATCGTTTCTATAGCAAGACAGTGAACTGGTGTGACTACCAAATATTCTGATTGGTCAATTCCAACTGGTGCACATTGTTGTCTCTCTCTTTCAACAATGGGTGACGTCACTTAACAGAAGCCTATAGTTACCATAGCAATACAGTGAACTGGTGAACTACCAAACATTCTGATTGGTCAATTCCAACTGGTGCACATTGCTGTCTCTCTCTTTCAACAATGGGTGACGTCAGTTGAGAATACCCTATTCATATGGTAACGATTATTCGTCATTTTTTTTTGTGAGGAGGGGTTATCATGAGACCCCCGCAGGTTGAAATGCTGGGGGTGTCGGATTCTTACCGACTAAGACCTCTCTTCATTTTCCTGGGTGCATTCGTCATTTGTAACGTGACTTATTCAAGATCATACACCAACAAATTATCGAAGACGTTTCATAACATTTCTATCAAATTGATTTTGATATAGCCTCTTTAAATTGGCAAGCACAACCGATACCAAGATGGCAGTGAAGAAGGAAGATTGAGTGATCTTATGCTCGGTGACCGTGGTAATAATTATCAAACCGCATTTCAGTATCAACTAATTGGAGTCTCTAATTGGCCCACAGGAAGTGTATTTGAGCGCTGCTGCTTCCAATAGAACTATATAGACGAAAGAACGTGAACTTTCCGAAAATACTGGGATGAATATCACAAAGTAAAAACAATGTAGCATGAGAAAATGAAAGTAAAATGAAAAAAAAATGACCGTGTGTGGCTTCTTGAGAGAGGAGCTTTCAAATTATGTCCTAATGTGTAAAAATACACCAATATATCCTAATTATCATTTGTGTGCGCCGTTGAAACAGATATCAATTCATAAAAAATACAAATGATTGTAATCTATAACGATCCGACTCCATTATACTTTCATTTGACATATGATTGTTATATCGAATCACTTGTTTACCACGTGAACTGTAAGAATGTTGGTGTTTATTTGTGTATTGTATTCTCAGACAAGCATCAGGAATATTGTGAACATGCATTCATGAAACATATATTCATACAACTAGCCAAACTTTATGATTTCTATTATATTTTACTTGTTCGAGCTTCGTTTACTTCTCCTCTAATAACTAGAGTGTCTCTTGGGTCACAGTGCATCGCACAGATGCATATAAACACAAGCAGATGTGGTGATCTTTTGTCAGATTCCAGCAGGGTCCAAAAAGGTATCCTCATTTCAGTCTCAGAATTTTGTTGTACACAGTTTCAAATGGTTCCAATTATGCTGAAGGCTATATTTTTTTCATAATATGCCCATTATTTCACAAGTAGAATAATGTTTGAGATATCGGAATGGAAGGATGAACAGCTAGAAATGGAAACTGTTTGATCAAATTCATCAAAGCGACCCCACAAACATCCAGGTTGTACAGGGATTGCTATTCCTAGATTTGATCAAACTACTTCCTGTTTCTCGTGCTTTCATCATATTTTATCATCGTTTCGAATATATGTTATTACTGTTGATTTTAAGTATAAATCAATTGCTTCTTATTGTGTGGTCATCAATCTTGAGCGTGAGATAGAATCTTCATTCTCTCTCTCTCTCTCTATCTCTCTCTCTCTCTCTCTCTCTCTCTCTCTCTCTCTCTCTCTCTCTCTCTCTCTCTCTCTCTCTCTCTCTCTCTCTCTCTCTCTCTCTATATATATATATATATATATATATATATATATATATATATATATATATATATATATATATATATTCATATATATATATATATATGTATATATATAAATATATATACATATATATATATATATATATATATATATATATATATATATATATATATATATATATATATATACATATATGTATATATATATATATATATATATATATATATATATATATATGTATATATATATATATATAAATATATATATATATATATATATATATATATATATATATATATATATATATATATATATTCATATATATATATATATATATATATATATATATATATATATATATATATATATATATATATGTATATATATATATATATATATATATATATATATATATATATATATATATATATATATATATATAGTCGAGCGGTAGCTCGACGGGAGCCAAGTCCCGCGCGAAGCCAGCTATACATGCTTACACTGTTTACACGAAGTACTTACAGGCGGTTTTGAGCATACTGTCTCTCCGAAACTAAAAAACTTAGATACCTCTAGTTTGTTGTAATGGAATGACGCGCCATACACGATACGGCATATCAAATTTCAGCTATATCGGTTAAACGTCTGGAAGTTATAGCACTGCGAAAAGCGTACTTTTTTCGTATTCTTCTCCTCCTCCTTCTTCTTCTCCTTCCGTCGTCACATACGAAATGGGATACAGGCCAAACGAATTATCCGATTTGTCCAATTTTTTCAGGGAATATGTGGACCCATATGGAGATGTGTCTTTTGTATGAATCAACCGGAAGTTAGTTTTTGAAACCGGAAGTAATGCCATTTTACACTCCTTTTTCAAGTCTTCATTATTTTTAAAAATCATGTTACACATATTTCAATGAAATTTCAACGATATATTTGTATAGATATACCAAATCAATTGTGTGTGAGAGATTTGTCAATTGATCATTTTCAATTGGGAGAGATTGAAATAATAACGTACAGAAAATGTAGAATACTGTCGTTTCGACGATAAATCACGGCCACCAATGAACCATCGAAAACTATGGGTACTTTTTTCTCCGCTCGATCCGCTCGACCTATCTGAATGATCGCCATCGCCCACCAGACACAACTGAATGTCAAATGAAAGTGCTGATATTTACAAATTATCACATTGATACCTTATTGCGTGATAAACGTCATACCGTTTTCAATTTGGTATCTACAAACTAAAGAAGAGGAGAAAAAACAGCAAACTGTATGCTTTAGAAACGGAAGGTATAAGTCCGACATGCGGGGCTAATCGAAGTAGCTGAATATTATTAATTCGTATGCTAGGCCTATAATTATTGTTTGTCCACGATATAGTAGGCCTGCCTAGGCCCATGTGTTGTAAATATTCTAGCAAATGTTCATGACTTACATTAATTCAGTTATAATGGCATTAGAACAGCTAATAGGCCTAGGCCTATTACATGTTGATGTGTTATAGATTGTATGCCTATTGGCCATAATATGTCTAGACTTTGGGGAACATATAGTTTCTTTAATGATCGTAGTTCGGCGTCTTCTCTCTATATAATGAGATTGTCTGAAAAATAAATGCGCGAATGTCAGTACCGTGCATTAGTGAAACCATAGACTTCTCTATTTAGAAACTACCGCATTCCTAACAAATGCGGATCGTTCTTCCTCCTCTCCGAAAAGAGATGTTCTAAAAATCTCTGCCTATTTTAGTCATACGTATATTTCAAGTACCGGTATTTAAAGAATGTTCCAACTTCACGACTATGTTGATTCAATGTTGGTATACGATTAGCTAGGAAATCAATTAAAATATTGTATTTATTGAAACGGAAATTCGATAACACAAAAATATATTCTGATGCTATTGTGGTCGAGCAAATCATTATGAAGCAACAGAATTCACTGATATCCACCAAAAACCCTGACGGGTAAAAACTTGGAGCCAAGGCCTGAAATATTTCAACAACCACAAAAACTTCTTCATATAAAAGGTGTGAAATCAAAACTGTATGCCAAGTGCAACTTATTATTTATCAATACGGCCTGGAAAATAACTGGAAACACTTAGCTCATTGGCCCCCACGTCCCATCATATAACACCAAGCAGAATTGAAGTGAAGTGCATGATGCTATAAAATGGGTAACTCCACGTTCCTGACACAGGGAAACGTAATATGATTCAAGAAACTTGCCCTCCCGTCTATTTTCTATTATACAATTTCGGTTTCCATCAACTTGGTGTCATTTTGTAGGTAGTAATTGAGTAAAGTCAAATTAGAAGCCTACATTGCTATCTACATTTATATCTGGGCTATTTGAAGAAAAGAAACAATTATGAAATTATTTTCTTCAAGACGGCTGATCCGAATTGCATACAAATTCGTTTACATGTATCAAACGTGCATCATACAATTTTTTTTTTTTTTAATAACATCGAAACTTGATACAAAATCATTGTTCCCCAATTAAGGCTATGGATGAAAGATAGGATCGTTTGGACGGGGCACCACAAGGGCGATCTTACCACCCCAATCATACAAATTAGTGTACTTCATGTGTTTACATTCAGTGACAATTCAAAGTTATTTTGAGAGATTTTATTTCTCAAATTTTCTTGCTCACCCTGATCTCATGATGTTCTCAGATAGTTTCAGATAATGTTTCTTAAAATTGGTCCAACCGATTTGACTCAAAAACTATACAGTTCTAAGTTGGATGAGTCTGCATGCATAACAATATCATATTCATCAGTCGAAACCTGCGACCTGTCCAGCATAAGTTACTTACAAACAAACAAACAAAAACAAAAACACACAGACAAAGCTCTATATGAGTGGGATGGATGTCTTCGCTATCGCTCATTCAATCATATGAATACATATAAGGTAACAGAATGCTTTAAGCACGGAATAAATAGACTTGAATAACAAAAATATATTGTGATTATTATTAATCTACCTCATCTCGATATCAAGTTCATGAAACCCAACTCACGAAATATCGTGTGAGATTTCGTAATTTGGGTTATATGAATATAACAAAAATACTAAAATTACTTTTCAATTCAAAGTGTAATCTCAAACTATTTTTATATTATTTTTATTCTTATTTGAAATAATTTATTATACTCCGACGAGGAAACGGGTCAAAGTCAGTATTTGCCTTCTCTCGAGCTACAGATGCAACATTGAAAAAGGTTGATGATTTGATAATTTGATGACCAAAAAAGTAAATTACACATTTTCTTGAATCATATTACGTTTCCCTGTGTCAGGAACGTGGAGTTACCCCATTTCAAAGTATCATGCACTTCACTTCAATTCTGTTTGGTGTTATATGAGGGACGTGGGGGCAATGAGCTAAGTGTTTCCTCTTATTTTCCATGGCGTATTGGTAAATAATAAGTTAAACTTGGAATACAGTTTTGATTTCACACCTTTTATAAAAAGAAGTTTTTTGTAGTTGTTGAAATATTTCAGGCCTTGGCACCAAGTTTCTACCCAGGATTTTCGATGAGAAATGTATATACAGACTATTCATTCCAAGATGTGATATCATGCATAGCGGGAATAGCAGGTATTATAGGCCTACAGTTGAAAAACGAATACAGAATACATGAAAGACGACGTGATCACTGACTCAGCTGAGAAGCTACATCACTATCACCTGAAGCACAAGCGATGGATACAGTGATTGTCATCACGTGACTGTCGTCAAGGTGAGGCTGGAATGGATATCCGTCAAATCCATGTGAAGTATTGTGGAAGTGCCGTGATCAATGGCACCGCCACCACATCTTTAGTTCTGAAAAATCACGTAAAATTGTTCACGCAATCACGTGGAGAGTATCACGTAGATCCAGCATATGTGTATAATATATGTATATTATAAATATATATATATATAATATATATATATATATATATATTATATATATATATATATATATATA
>CAXFZR010000378.1:0-7500 GCA_964007535.1 Brachyptera risi
CGTTGAAGCCTGATTTTAATAACGTTGAGACTGTGACGCTGGCTTATGCTTCTTTGTTCAATGGTACTGGTATTTACCATCAGAATCATGGTCATCTGATAACGCGAGATATGTTCTATCACGGCTATCCGTTTTTCGCATTCGATCTCACACCCGATTCTTCGGCTACAAATTCGCATAGTAGTTCAACAGAGACGGGAACAGTGCGTATCGAGTTGCGATTTGAAATGGAACTCACAGATTCTCTATCTTGTCTCATCTACTCTGTTCACGATAGCACTGTATTTATTGATACAAATCGATCAGTATCTCTCGTCTACTAGGATGAATTCGATAGAAATTCATAAGGCAAACTCATTGAGGATTCCGTATTGTGAAAATGTATATTCAATCGATACGCTACCATCAACTTTCTCAAAACCTGCCATATTTATCGTGAACCTTGACCCCTCTCATCAATTCCTGGATCACATTGGGTTGCCATGATATTCGCTGATTCAGGTTATGCTGAATATTTCGATAGCTATGGTATAAAACCGATAAAATCAAGGTTGATTCACTTTTTGAATACCAATTCCAATCATTGGATACATTATCCCAAGAGGCTACAGGGAATATTATCTGACGTTTGTGGTCAATACAGCTGTGTTTATGCTTTGCAACGAGGAATCGTTCGTTCGATGGATATGTTTACAAATCAGTTTTCGGATTATAATTTCTGTCTGAATGATCAACTTGTTATTGAAATGTATCGAGATAACTTTGGTCATTGCATTGCATGTGATAAAAGTGAACAAGTTCAAACCTGTCTCCCAGAGTTGGATATTTTAAGTGATAATTTTTGATGACGTTGCAATTAAAACATGAGTCACTCACATCAGGTAGGAATGGTTCCACCTAAATCGGTTAACAGTCGAATATGGATCAAGTTAGTAAAGAGGTTTATTTTATTCGCCATGTTACAGCGTATCAGTCTGCGTCGTTAGATGTCAATGGAACAATCGTTCCTTGTAAAAATGAAATACCAGTATCTAAAAAGAAACGCAAGGTTTCTGTTCGATCTGATACTCTGCTACAACAAGTTTATTTTTTGAATCAATCTGGAACGAAATTTATATCGGTTGCTATATATCCCGATCATAATAATGAAGCATTTTTTGAAGTTGGTCGAATTGGTGGACAATCAGTTTCACTCAATTCTGACGAGTGGCAAAAGTTGTGTATTCAGGTGAATGAGAATGAGAAAAAGTGGATTAAAGTGAAAATTGAAGATAAATCGGTGCGACTTGATTTAAATGACATTGAGAAATTGAGAAAACTACAAACATGTCTAACTCATCACTTGAAAGTGTACGAAGAATTATTTGTGACAGTAAATTTCTACGCATTATGTGTATTAACCCGTGAACAGTTTATTGAACCAAGTGATACTCCATATGGAATTGATTATTTCACACTATACTCGGAGCTCAAAGCGATGTATAACTGAACCAAGTATATATTTATAACATCAAGCTACCGTGTGAGTCATTCTATAACCATGAAGGCATCTGAAACTATTGATTTTCAAGCGTTCGTCGATAATGATAATCGATTTATAGTGAAAGAATTGATTTGATTGATTTGATTTAGTATTTATTAGCAACAGAAAAATACATTTCCACTAGTGCTAATTTAATAAATGGACAACACATACATGAACACAAACAATAAACACAAACATAACACAAACATAAACATAAACATAGGTACAATAATTAAATAATTGAACGTGAAGCGTGAAGTAGTACACTAAGTTGGCCTATCTGTTATACATCTTAAAATGGATTTGAATTGTGAGAGATTATTGAAATGCAGGTCTAAGCTAGTGTTAAGGTGAGAAATAGAGTTGAATGAATTCTGTAGCCGGTTTATGCATGAGTGTTTACTGATATCTATTCTGTTATTATTTGGGTGAAATTTCAACTGTTTTCGGGTTACACGAGGTGCTACATGGAAGTTCAATTGACCAACAGTGTAAGATGAATCTACATAACTATTTACAACTTTGTACAGAAATATTAGATCCGTTACCAATCGTCTCCTAGCAAGCGTCATTATCCTATTGGTATTGCAGTGATCCAAATAATCTTTTCTGTGATAAACAATGCCCGATTTGGCGCACTGTTGATGAATGAATCTTTGTTGGACTCTCTCTATTGCATCGATCTTTGTGATTTGAAACGGATTCCACACTACACTAGCGTACTCTATCTGGGGTCTCACTAGCGCAATATACAGTAGCCTGTTAGTGGACTTGGAAAAGTATTTTGCACAATTTCGTCTGATCACTCCAAGAAGTTTAAATGCCCTAGGCTTGATCGTGTCCATATGCTTTTTGAATAAGAGGTCACAGCTAAGCATTATACCCAGGTCTCTCATTACATTAACTCGTTCAAGCTTTGTATTGCTTATGGTATATAGAAAATTAATAACGTTTTTCCTTTTATTTGTGAATGTCATCACTTTGCACTTTTGCACATTGAGATTCAGTTTCCACGTAGAGCACCAGTTTGACAGGCTATCCAGGTCTTTCTGAAGCAGAGAGCACTCTCGGACGTTGTTGATGTGCCTATATATTTTTAGATCATCGGCGTACATTAGACACTTTGATGATTGGAAGCAGTCCGGAATGTCATTGACATATAACGTAAATAAGAGTGGGCCAAGAATGGAGCCTTGTGGTACCCCAGATGAAACATCTTCTATTGTGGATTTAGCACCATCGATCACGACAGTCTGCTTCCGGTCACTGAGATAGCTCTTGAGAAGTTTGTGTAGTTCACCGCTGATGCCATAGCCCTTGATTTTGTGTAGCAGTAGACTGTGGTTCACGTGATCGAAGGCTTTTGCAAAGTCTGTATACACCGTGTCGACTTGTTGTTTGCAGTCAATGTGATTTGCCACAGTAGTAGTGAATTCCACTAGGTTAGTCACAGTGGATCGGCGTTGCACAAAGCCGTGTTGTTCGGGAGCAATATTCTTGGAGATGTGACGAGTTATTTTCTCATGTAGAATTTTTTCGAACACTTTTGAGAGCACTGACAGAAGCGTGATGGGCCTATAGTTGTTGACTTTGTATCGACTTCCTTTCTTGAGTACTGGGGTGACGTGACCGTGCCTCCATTGTGTTGGAAAAGTTCCTGATTGCAGGGAGTGATTGAATATTGATGTAAGTGGATAAGATAAGGCATTGCCACAATATTTTATGGCTTTTATAGGAATAGCGTCAGGGCCTGGAGATTTGCTATTCACTAGATTGTTTAGACAGTTGACAACTTCATCTCTGGAAATCATAATTGGCAATCATAAACAATATCAACTTCAAGATTAAACATTATGTATTCAAACCACCTTATGACTATGCGTGTTTCGATGAGAAGACATTTCAGAAGCATCAATGGATCAGCAAATTTCAACACGGTCTTGATTGGAACGATGGAGATGAAGAGTATCTAAATTTAGAAAAAATTCTACGACAGAATACAACTAAATTCATTGAACGCAAAGGGATTGGAAAAGTGCAAGTTTCTACAAGAAAAACAAAAAAAACAGCTAAACCAGCGCTCAAGGTAAACACTAGGGCTAATAGTGAAACTACTACCCCAGTTGCAACGCCCACTAACTCATCTATTGGGGATTCTATCGTCAATTCTGAATTACTGGACCAGCTAAGAAAAGTAAGTGATCTTCCAGAACCTAGCTTAGACTCAGTGGCAGCATCGATTCAGATAATCCTAAAAACACTCGTAGATCTGAACAAGACGATCAGTGAACAAGCAAAAGTAAATCGTGAACTACTTATAGAGAACAAGGAACAATCTAAACAAATCGTTGAACTAATATCCGAAATCAAAATCTGTAAGGAGCAAAACGTAGAAATAAAAATTGAAAACGAATCTCTTCGCAACCAAGTAAACAACCTGGAACAGTACTCCAAAAACTACAATCTGGAGATATCAGGAGTGCCATTGGTAGAAGGGGAAAACACGTATCATATCGTCGCAACAATTGCTAACTACGTTGGTTGTCACATTGCCACAGACGAAATCGAGTTTTGCCATCGAATGCGGAAAGACGACAGGGTCCCGAACAAGCCACCGACTATAATTGCAAAATTTTTCTCAAGACAAATTAAAGAAGAAATAATTGAAGGGAAGAAAAAGAAAAAATCTATTGTAGCCAGTGACGTAGGCTACGACTCGAGTTCCAACATATTTGTGAATGAACATCTGACCCAAACAAGCAAGAACTTGTTTTGGCTTGCTCGTAGCTCAAAACAATTAGGCTATAAGTACGTATGGACTAGGGGTGGCCGTATTTTCATTCGCAAGGACGAACACTCTAAGGTCATACAAGTCAGGAAACCAGCTGATATCCCGAACCAAAATAACCGAGAGTGAAAGTTGTTGAACCCGGAACTGAATGACACACTGGGAATCTAAAGAATACAATGATAATCTTCAATCATTTACATTTCACGATACGAAGCACATAAATAGTATTTACAACAATATATCCAATATTAGAATATTCCACATAAATATACGAAGTTTACGCAAACACTTCGATGAACTTTCTGTAATTTTCAATGAACTTCAATTTAATTTTGACGTCATAATACTGACCGAAACCCATTTAGTTATCGATGAACCGATCACAATTCCAGGTTATTCAACACATCTGTTTAATTCAAAAAACTCAACCCATGATGGTCTAGCAATTTTTATAAACACTATACAAATAAAGGAAGTATACGTGTCGATAAACTCAATAATAAAAAGTGCAAATGCAGCCCAAATTGAATTCACTTTAAATAACGATTCATACAACATTTTGGCTGTCTACAGATCTCCTTCCACAGGTGTAAATAGCTTCATTATTGAATTGGGTTCAGTCATAAGAACTTTTGGAAACATTACTTATCAAATAATAATTGGTGATATGAACATAGATATATTGAGTGAAAATTTAAATTTAATGCAAACCGAATATTATAATGTCCTTACTTCAGCTGGATTCCTGCCATGTATAACCCAAGCTACACGAGTGACGGCCTTTTCACAAACTTGCATAGACCATATATTTTATAAATCATCAAAAAACCTGAAACTTTTCGCTGGAATCTATACAACGGCGATTACTGATCACTATGGAACTATTTTAGGAATAGGACAACAGTTTCAGAAAAATCAGGGTCCATCTGTAATTAATATTGAAGTACCAAAGAAGATGTTAAATATAGACAAGATTATTTCAAAAATTAGTATAGATTCCTGGACTGACGTGTTGGATAAAACAGATGCTGAAACAACACTGGACCTCTTCATAAATACTCTTCAGAAATACGTAGAAGACAGTACAGAAACGACTAACTATAAAATTAATTCTAAATGTAAAAAATTGAAACCATGGATTACGAAGGGCTTAATTGTATCAATAAGAAGGCGAGATAAAATGCATAGAAAAATAACCAAACTCCAAACCTTTCTAGACAAATACCCAGACTCTAGCAGTGATGAATTAAACGATTTGAAAATTAGATTTAAACTCTACAGAAATTATTTAAACAAACTTATTAATAAAACAAAAAATGTGTTCTACTCCAATAAAATCAACAGAGACATGCACGACCCAAGAAAAGTGTGGGACACTGTTAATGAAATCACAAATAGGTCCAAAAAACATCAAACTATCAATAAAATAACTATGAATGGAGAAGTATATAATAGCAACCAAGATTCAATAAAAATGGCAAACATATTCAATGATTATTTTTCAAATATAGGAATAAACTTGGCAGAAGAAATTAGAAATAAAAATATTCCGAGACAGAACATTTACTGTGAAAGTAGCACCAACATTAATAATAACATTTTTCTGGATCCTATCGCGACTGATGAAATTTATAACTTGATATCTAATTTGAAAAATGATTCGGCTGGTGGGATCGATGATCTGAGTGTACATCTATTAAAAACAGTTCATCAATATATAGCCTTACCTTTAACACATATCTTCAATTTAAGCTTTGAAACAGGAGTATTTCCCAAAAGATTTAAAGTAGCTACAATAGTACCGATCCATAAGGGCAAAGAAAAAACACTTGTCGAAAACTATAGGCCCATTTCACTCCTGACTCATCTATCCAAAATATTAGAAAAATGTATTAAAACCAGGCTAATCAAATTTCTAGATAAATACAATGTGCTATCGCCGAATCAGTTTGGTTTCAGATCGGAAGTTAGTACAGCCAATGCAATTTACGAACTAACAAGTAAAATTTATAAATCACTAGATGATAATCTCAAATCCCTTGCAGTATTCATTGATCTAGCTAAAGCCTTCGATACTGTTGACCATCAGTTACTTTTGAATAAACTCGAACATATTGGAGTGCGTGGATTACCACTGAGATTACTAAAAAGTTACCTTAGCGATAGAGAACAAATTACTAAGATCGGGAACTCAAAAAGTGGAAAACGAATGATTACCTATGGTGTACCACAAGGTACTGTCCTGGGGCCAATTTTATTTATAATTTATATCAATAATTTATGTAATCTGAATTTCATCGGAGATATAATAACATATGCCGATGATTCTGTGATCTTTTTTCAAGACGTTAGTTGGGAGAAAGTCTTCCAAACAGCTAACGAATCAATGAAATCCGTGTACGCATGGCTAAACGATAACATGCTGACCCTTAACAAAACTAAAACCGTATATATACCTTTCACAATAAATTCAAAAACTCATCCAGGCCCTAACTATACATTGAAACTACATTATTCTGATTGTATCATAAATAATCAGATCTGTAATTGCTACGAGATGAAGCCAGCTGATACTGTAAAATATCTGGGTGTAATTATTGATAGACACATGAAATGGCATGCACACATCACAGACACGGTCACTAAATTGAGAACAGTTCTATATATATTTTATAGACTAAGAAATATTTTATCAAAAAAATTACTACTCATGGTCTATACTGCGATTGCTCAAAGTATTATCCAGAATGGAATTATTGGATGGAGGGGTGCAAGTAAGCAAAATATTTCTTCTATTTTGTTAATGCAAAGAACCATACTTAAGGTGATACTAAACAAAAGTCATCAGCATTCCACCTTTCTTACATACCATAGTACTAAAGTAATGGATGTACGACAGCTGTATATAAAAACCATTTTATTATTTTTACATAAATATTCACATAGATTCAAACCACCTCTCTCTATTTCTGGAATACAGAACACTAGATCTAAACAAGTTAGCTCCAATAATCTATTAACAATCCGTAGGAAAGAGCAGAGAGGTCAACAACATTTAGATTTCATAGGCCCAAGGGTATACAATTCTTTGCCCTCACAAATAAAATCGATTCCACCACCGAATATAAATATTTTCAAATTCAGAATTAGAGAATGGATTTCTGAACAAGGCCGTGACGTTTGC
>CAXFZR010000378.1:12500-21183 GCA_964007535.1 Brachyptera risi
TCATACACATAACCACACTCTATCACAAGAAACACAACATTCGAAATAAAAGAAAACACATATCGAAATACATTGATAATATGGTTACAACTATCCTACTGGATCATTGTTAATCACCTTCTCCTTCCAATCCATTCAAAACACTCAATTTTGTAACAAACTTCCAGAAAAAATTGAACAGAATTTAAAACAGTTTAATGCAAGGCGATGCGTCATCAACTATGCGAAGGTTGATGTAGACGTGAAGGTGAATAATGTGACCCACTCCAGCAAGAGGAATGAGGAAATCAACACTTGGGGAATGAGGAAAATAATTGTGTTGCGTTCCACTACCCCTGATGAGGATGAGAATGGCTCAAATTGGCTACACTTGAACTGAACAGAATGGTAATTCACGACACTGAGAGTGATGGTCCACTCATGACCGCTAAACGAGTGGCCGATACGACTTCGAACTGAACTGAACAAGCTATTGATGAAATGATTGACTGTTTTGTCTGTCTATGTGAACGGAGAATGAATATTACTACCATGAATCACTGAACACACGGGTGTGGTGAAAAGTGAAGTGTGATAAGAGCAGCTATACCGGTACCAATATGCGAGAGTAAATCACCCGAAACTATAGCTAGAACTAGAACGCTACCACAAGTTATCAAAAACTTGTTTCTGGGAAAGAATATCGCGAATGCCCTCGCTCGGAACAATGATGATGGTGCCAATGTGAATACAAGGTCGCAGGATGATTGTACCTATACACACATATATATATATATATATATATATATATATATATATATATATATATATATATATATATATTTATATATATATATATATATATATATATATATATATATATATATATATATATATATATATATATATATATATATATATATATATATATTTATATATATATATATATATATATATATATATATATATATATATATATATATATATATATATATATATATATTATATATATATATATATGGTGTGGGAATGAAATAGTAGACGGGTTCACTTCATGAGTTCAAATCGAAGGAACGGGAAAAATATTATAATTATTGACGTTGTGAAAGTGTGAAACAAAGAGGGAATGATCATGCAATGTAATATAATCGACTCTCTTCAGTTCGTATTGGCGACAAAACCGGCCATAGTTTCCAGTAAGATGGAGATAGATGTTGAGCATGGAGTTTTACAAGGTTCAGTCTTGAGTTCCGTACTGTTCCTACTGTATGTCAATGACCCGGAGGTAAATATGCCGGAAAACATACGTAACATGGTACAATATGCTGACGATACGAGTAAAATGGTGAGAGAAGAAGACGGAATTGACTGAGTTGGTACTGCCGAAATTTTGTGTGTGTATTGGATTTAATTCGGATCAGGGCAAATAACTGGAGAATCAATGCCGAGAAGACTTGTCCAATCCATCATCAACTGAAAGGGGGATCGACTCGGTTCAATATAGGATACGATATCTGAAACCTGGAACATGTAGGCCTACGTCGTTGGAGAATGGATATTTTCATCATTTTAATTAACTGTGAATTGAAATTTCCATGGATTTCATCATCCATCAAGTGTGTATGATGAGGAGAAGTGTATTATTGCCCACATGCACACCATCACATGGAGGAACATATGATCGAATCATGTCTCCAAGAACAAAGGTTGTGAAGCCGATACATTCATTCAATTCGATGATAATGGCATTGTTTTAACTAAAGATGATCCCAAATTAGTGGCTGATACCTTTGTAGACTACTTCAGTGACATAGGAAAAGAAATGGCGAATAAACTTGTTAAGGATCACGTCCGCCCTCATCACAATTTGCCACATTCAAACCCAAATAATTCAAAATCACTTTATTTGACACCTGTGACAGAAAAAGAAATAATTTACATCATTGATGATCTGGATGTGAACGTAGCACCAGGAATTGACAATATATCCACAAGGATACTGAAAGCCATCAAACCTTTTATAGCGGAACCACTAATCCACATAATTAACCTAAGCTTTTCAACTGGCATTTTCCCCAACACTTCAAAAACAGCAATAATAAAACCAGTATTCAAGAAAGGCAAACAATCACTTTTAACAAACTACAGACCAATATCACTATCAAATAATATCTCCAAGATTCATGAACGTTGTATTAAAACCCGTATCACTAACTTCATTGAAAAACACAATATACTATCTCCGAACCAATTTGGATTCCGAAATGGTATGGGCACACAAGACGCAATAATTAATCCAACAACTAAAATACACTCGGAAATTGACAAAGGAAATAAACCATTGCAATATTTTTGGATCTCGCCAAAGCCTTTGATACGGTAGCCCATGATATATTATTCAAAAAGCTTTACAATTATGGCATCAGGGGTATAGCCTTAGACCTAATAATAAACTATTTAACCAATCGTAAACAATATGTCAAGGTGCATGATGTTATAAGCAAAGAGAGAGTGATTGAATTTGGTGTACCACAAGGTACAGTACTTGGACCACTACTTTTCTTGATATACATAAACGAACTATGCTGTACTAAATTGAGAGGATATATATATACATTTGCAGACGACACAGTATTATTATTCAGCGAACAATCATGGAACAAAGTTCACAAAACGGCTGAGAATGAATTAAACAACATTTATACATGGTTAATAAACAATCTCTTGACATTGAACAAAGAAAAGACGATGTATATTACATTTTCACCAAAACTCAACTCTCAACCAATAGAATCAGTCCTCAAAATTCACAACATTAACTGCACAATTGGAACCAGTAATTGCAAATGTCACCATTTAATTAAATCAGCTGAAACTAAATATTTAGGGATAACTATTGATCAACATCTACGCTGGAATTATCACATAAATACGATTGTTAAGAAACTACGCTTTGCTCTTCAAAAGTTCTACTCTTTAAGAAATATCTTGACCTTCAATGTTCTGAAAACCGTGTATTACGCTATTGCTCAATCGATCATCCAGTATGGAATTATTGGCTGGGGCGGGGCATATAATGCACACACTTCAGGCCTTAAAACAATACAAAATTCAATCCTGAAAGTGATGCTAAAAAAGGACTCTTGCTACCCAACTGAATTGGTATACAAAGAAACCAATGTGCTTCCCATTCGTAAACTTTACGGGTATTTTTTAATCAAATACATTCACTCGAGTAAATCAAACAGCATATTCATTAAAACTACAAAAAATATCAACAATAGGCCTACCAGACTCTCACTCAACAACTCAATAAATGAGTTGAGGGTCAGGAAGGGTTTGTCTCAACGTCACAGCTCTTACCTTGGTCCAAAACTTTATAACTTACTTCCAGCCGAAATTAAAAATATCAAATCTTCAAATCTATTTTCTCTTCAGACCAGAAAATGGCTGAATTCCACACCACTAAATTTCATGGATCACATCATAAACCCTCCGTGATGTCACAACTCTCTCTTGTACTACAATACCGACTAACGATAATAATAATAATAATAGTAAATAAATAAGTAATGAATAAATCCCCAACATCATTAAATCGTACACACATCAACGAAGTAGCTTACTTGCATAGATTCATATGTTAATCTGTTACTGTTAATCTGCCAATGTGTTAATCTACTAGATCTGTTAATGTTAATATTTATCTGTTAACTTCATACTGTTAATCATCATCACATTTTAGTTCTAGTTTTAGTTTTAGTTTGATATTTAGGTTTAGTGACTTCGGTTTTAAAAAAAAAAATTACATCGTTATACTATACTGTAAATTTAATCAGGTATCAACCGTGTCATAGTTTTACAACTAAACATTTATATACTTTCCATTCTTTCATAATCAATTCATGTCTAAATTTACTTTATGTCAATTACCCCAGCACAAGATAGGATTTACCCCCTAATCTTAATGGGGTATAAACAGCAATGTACAACATTTATGTATTTTAACTTGACTCAATAACTTGACTCAATAAAGAAACTAAACACAGTAGTCTCAATTATGATTTGTTTTGAACAGTCCGAAGACAGTTCTACATCTGAGAACGGACAATAACTCATTCGGAGCTGATATTCAGTCGAGCCTGTTAAATTGCCTACTGAGAATGTTTGAAAATTCAATGGAATTGAATGGAATGATCCGGTGAGTTGATAATTTATTTCGACCTCCATTCATTATTACGTATAGTATAATTCTATATTCTTACATCACTCATTTTACTTCATATCATGTCCAAGAACAAACATGATAATGTGCGGAGGAAGGCTGTGATATGATAGTCTGAACTCAAGGTGCATATATATAGCTCCACATCACATTTGATATACACATGCAATAAGCCTGTATCGCTCATCCAACAATGGATATGTTGCGCTTTCCCAATCATTCATATTGATGACAAGGCCACCTTGGAGTCCTCGAACAACTAAGAGGAGACCGCATCTGAACGATCTCATGATTTCATCTCTCGCCTTGATTGAGAAACAATGTTCGTATCGTATTCATTGTTGGGATCCAGATGAAATCATCCGGAAGAGACAACTCATTGGCACACTCACGACCCGAATGGATGATCATTATCAATTCAACTCGTCGCTGCCCTGGTACTTTTTTGTCCCATATCCGTCTCTCTTTGCGAATCAGGAGGTGACTCTCGTGTGTTAGATCAAATGAGTTTATGTCCTACATCCGGTTATTTGGCCTGATTTTACCTGGAATATAGTATACAGCGTCTCACTACGAAACACGAAAAATGGATATAGGACAAATAAGTGCCAAGGCAGCGACGTGTAACAAACAACATATCATGACGTGATAGTCTGAAAAAGAGTGAGCAATTCGTTTCTTTAGGAGGAAGGACAAATTCACATTCTTCTCGTCTCTTTATTCTTGAAGTATCCGATGTTATTTTTTAATTTATTTCCTTGTATTGTACTATGATCACAATGATGAACATTGATGGTATATCAAGATCTTTATATGAATTGAGAAAATGAATCGTTCATCACTCTTAAATTTCCTCATCATGTGGTAAGCCAAGTCTACATCCTTTTCGCGAGTATATAAACTGATATTCCGAATTGACCAATAATCCAACAAGTACTCATCAAATATCCGGGTAAGACTTGAGAGTGCATCATTCCCCAACCCCTGATCATTATATTCCCCATAGATTTGCAGGCTAATGTATTCGGAGTGAAATAGCTGACGTATTGTAGTAGCTTGGGAGCTCCTTCCAGAGGCCAGATGACACCCATGAGAGAGAATAAACTCACAAATGACCCCATTGTATAAAACATTGATCCAGTCGAATCGTTGGAGAATGTTGCGATGAGCAGACCTGGAAGCATTAAATACAGCATTGTAAGACGAGATCAATTAACAATGGGAAACCTATGCAGGTCGTAGCATTACCAGTGATTACGTGACATAGGAACGATCGCTTATAATTTCCGGATAAATATATCATATTACTGTGGTGAATTGCTTCATATAATTGAGTGAAACATTTCCAACAATGCTGTCGATTCATAAAACACGTGCAATAGGTGACATGTTATTTCTATGTGATGGTACGCTATGAGGTGGAAATTCGGTATCGCTTACAATTTCTTGATTGAACGGCAACACTACAAATGAAGTATTCATTCAGAAGATGATATTAAAAATGATATTATAATAACTAGTCAAACGCGAAATATGCGTTGTAAGATGAGCGAGATATCTGAATAAGGTATGAGAGTCCTTGAAGTAGTTCTACCCTTGCTACTTTATCGACTGGTATTCCACACACCTTGATATCTGAATAAGCTAAAAAAGTCGTTAAAGTGGTTCTACTCTTGCCACTTCATTGGCTCTGATATTCTACACACCTTGACGCATATACAAAATACTTCATTGTTGGTCAACTCTTGAATCTAGAAAGCAGTGAATCTCGACAACTTAATTCTGTCACAATTTGTATGATATATTTTATGAATATTACCAGTCATTTTATTTTTTTTCTCCAAAACGACTGATCAGAATTGCTTACAAAATCGTGATAATGTGTGAAATTCATGTATACACATTCAGAGAAAATTTTATCCCATTTGGAGAGATTTTATTTTTCAACATTTTCCGCCCAGCCAAATCTTATGGGGTTTTTAGAAACTTTGAGATGATTTTTCTCAAAATCGGTACGACCGATTCATTCCAAAAACTATACAGTTCTGAGTTGGATGAGTTTACGTATGCAAAAAAGTTTCATGTGGATCAGTCAACCCTTGCGACCTGTGGAGTGCTTACAAAAAAAAAAAAAAAACACAAACACACAGACAAAGCCCTATAAGAGTGGGATGGAGACTTCGCTACGCTCATCAATTATTTGATGGACGGTCCTATGGACAGTTTCTTCAGTTCTCCGTTCAACAGATGAAATCAGATAATATATGAAGTTATTCCATCTCATAAATGAAATATACAACATTTGGTTATTTAAATCGTGATAATGTTTGGGCCTACTTAATCGACCCTTCGAGCAACGGTCTCATCCTCTTCAAGGTTCAAGTAGTTATATGAGCCTATAAATCAGTGAAGATCATCAAGATGATTATGATAAATGAAAAGGAGAATATTTTTTAGAAAACAAGTAGATTTTTCATTTTGAATTGAGAGAGCGATTATTTTTATATCCACTGCAGATTTGGACCCTGAAGATTAGGTGACCATTGGTTGTAGAAATCAACTTTTTTCGATTGAATATACATCAGGAAAAATAGAAATGTATTAAAATGAGATATAGATGAAGAGTGAAAATAAATATATTCATGCAAATGAAATGAATGAATGAATATAAAAATATTAGAATAGAAAAAACTTGTTGACAAATTCATCAATTCGTGTAAACTACACTTTCAGCAAAGGATTGCGAAGTCAGCATGATTGTTTTTCCATCGCGTCCAGTGAATCGTCTATAGTATATATCACGTTAGAGCAGCTGATAACGTTGTAACCTGATCTATTCTTGAGCTCGATCACTTTTAATATCTTCATTCCACTGTATTGAGGGTCTCAATTGACCGTCTATCATGTCAATTATCACTAACGGTTGGAAGCTTCAATCCTGCAAAACGTTCGGCGGCATATTTTGCTCTGACAGTAATAAATCAAACTACCAATTTGTCAGCTGACGGGTCAAACCCTGTAACCTATCTAGGCAACTCAAATTTCGTCCCTGTATAAAGGGCTTGCCTATCTTGCCCGAAATAGTTTTGAGTGTGACTAGTGTAGCCTTAAACCTAAGAATTCAGCTGTATCTACTTCAATAATGCTCTTACCATTCAAGTAAAGTGAAGGACTATTATCAATTACTGTCCTGTTGATCACGCCATACACGATCAACATTTACCCGTCAACATGTTGACTCAACATATTGACAGGTAGTGGATAACCCGTATTTCTGATCTTGCCCATACACGACGGCAATATGTTGATGGCTGCCGTCAACATATTTCCGAGGATTGAACATGCTCCATTATCTCATCAATATGTTGATGTCAACATGTTGACAGGTTATGTTGATCATGTATGCCGTGTTTTAGTAGTGAATTGCATAAGATCGGTTTTCTTCTGGTTAATCACAAGTCAATGAGATTTACATTGAAGTCACATGAATATGAAGTCATATTCGTGAATGTTGCATTTCGAATTTTGAATTATCATAATCATGTATTTGTCTTTGAAAATCACATTGACTGGAAATGTTCGCCCCATGGAGTCTGGAAACACCGCATGATGTATTGTTTGAGTAGAGTTCTGAATCATTTCATTCCGTAGTTCGACAAACTTTTGAACCGTAATTCTCTTTCATCCAAACACAATCCAGAATTCCACGGGGATAAAATGACATCTTCAGTCCCGAAATCGTTTCGAAAATGTTGATTCAACTTTGATAAGAACAGAATGGATTCGACCAAACGATTTTGGTCAGTTAGAGAACGACATGCCGGTTATCCAGGAAGCACCGTATTTGACATCCAATCACTCCAACCTCGTGAGTTCAACGCACGGTGTATCTAACGGGCTATTACGGCTAGTACCAACGGTGCTCGTAGTTCATCCAAAATCCGTGCGGAACGTGATGATACGAGGCCAGTGAGCCACGCTCAACGCATGCGCGAACCAAATGTACGTCATCGTGAGTGGCATGACATCAGCTGTCAACGTCACCTGGACCACGTGACTCGTGACTAGCCTCGAAATCAGGGTAGCGTTCCAACTGGTTTGGTGAAACTACGAGCACTGTTGGTACCAGCCTTCCAACGCACGGAGATCGCCCGATACATCACCTATACTATTATACACTGTGGTTCTACGTTGCATCATAGCTATTCTAGCTACTAAAGCTTGGAGCTATAATTCAAGCTTCAAACAAAAGCAGATTCTGACAGTTGGATGTGATTCCATTTCTCAAAGGCAAATGAGCCGTGTGTATCAAAAGTTGGTGAATTGGAAGAACATGTCAGATGGAAAATCGTAGTAGAAACCCTTGTTCAAATATCAGTACAATATCGTGACGGATGATGAGGGAAACATTGGAAGATAGGCCCACTTCATTGAAGAATAATTGGACATATTACATGGATATTATATGGTGAGATATTC